>JAEIIU010056889.1:9556-21732 GCA_018874675.1 Drosophila baimaii | reverse complement strand
CATGAATTGGTTTTACTCCGTTCCCGAAAATCCATATCGAGGCTAAAGAAGTTTCACTTCAAAAAAAATTTTTTTTTAATTTCAAATTTTGCCTAACTTTGAATATCCATGACAAATCTACTTATGGACAAATTTTTGGCGTAGTTAGCGTATTTGATACTTTGAGCCACCAAATTTAGAAAAATGCTTTGAGCACATATTTTCTTTTATTTTGTAAACTACACAGAAATAATTTTCATTGGTAGAATCAACTAAATACACTATTGTGTAATATATTGAAACTTTGACACGCCCTTTGGAACAAGTCATATTTCAGTTGTATATGAATTTTTATACTTTTTTTAAAGATAACCAAAGTTTCGTCTCGAAAATGGTGATCTATTCTTAAAAGACGCCTCATATTGTATACAATATGTATACCTATATTTTAGAAAATATTTGCATAAAAATGGTTTGCTCTAATCCTTTTAAATCGACATCACTTCATATTCCTAATACACAAAAAAACAAACTCAAAATTCGTTTCCAGAGAGGATCGCAGGATGTTGTCTAAACCTTGGACTAAGTCCAAGATCCAGGCAGTTCCCCAGACTGTGTTATTCGACAAGGCTCTCGGAGTCAGCGGAGTGGTTGTCGTGGCCGATCGTTACTTTCATTAGGTCCGCCGTTTGCGCACTTGACAATGACAATGACGTATCTGACGAGGCATGTGAAAAATTGCAGATGAACAGAACCAGAACCGGCTGCTGGTCGCAGACGTACAGCGACTTAAATTGGGTTCCCCTCAACTAACATTATGTAGCTTTCCATACGCTGTAATCTTAGCTCTTAAGGGTATACCTACTAGGGCAGTGGGGATCTTAGTAATATTACAATAAGTAACAAATTAAAAGAGGAAGTCTTATTTTAGTAGACAAAGTGGAAATGTTAAGTTGTTATAGATATATGATTATCATAACATATTTATTTATGTTCGCAATCAACAAGAAGCCTTAGATCGGTGCTCTTTTATTTTCTCTTAGTAAAAGTGCAAAGCAGACTTCGGTCTCCTGAAGCCGCTTGCTTTGCGGCTGATGTTTTCTTGCTCTCTTCCTTTATCTTGCACGCTAGGTCAAAGCAAGAACAACAACACTGATTAGCCAGAAAGAGGGTTGAGCAGCAAAGCACTCTAAGAGAGTTTTCCATTTTGTCTCTCCGAATATAGATAAGCGTAATCTCAACAGAAGCAAAACAACCGACAAGACTGCGAGGAAGAGACATTCAAGTTTCTTGTCGTTCTTTCTGTAAAAGTTGAATGATCTAAACGGTTGAGAACATTTTTTTGGGATCTACAAGATAGTAATTATGTGCCTTATACTTATGGAAGTCTCTTCATTCCAGGTGTCAGCTAGATAGGTATTTGCTTCCATTTATCAAGCTTTGTTCCGGTTCGAGCATAACTAAGTCTGCTTCCCTAGATCATGTGAATACAAGGTTAACTCCTGGTTCCTCTTTTGACCACTGGATACTTCGTGGTCGACTACCGCTGTCCTTCTCGTTCCTCGTTTTATGTCTCCCTGTTTGCTTAAATGTTGCATTGTGTGCCAGTGGGGAGGGGCCGCTAAAGCGTTCATTTGACGAACATTTTACACAGCTGGGGCCACTTGTTCTGTAAGGGGGGGAACGGCGGCCTGGGAGCGGTTCCAGCCAGCGCGCTGCAGCGTGGGCCTTCTCTGGCCCGAACGGTGGCCGGGACCCAGAGGCCAGGCCGAAATGACTTTGACATTCCACCGGCGAACTGCCGTGCTGCGAAGCATTCCTTTGTCTCCGTCCAGCGCGATTTGAATTCAATCAAAACGAGCCAGGGACCTGGAAACAATGCCGATAAATTGGCCTCTGGCCCCTGCTCCTTTCTTTATGTTTCCTGTTGCCAATTTCCACCTTAATTTCACAATTTAAATGCACCCAATTGACAGTACTCGCACTCGCATTCGCAATCGCAGTCGCAGGCGCTGGGTCCCGAAAGTGGGCTTGTCAGAAATGAATACATGAACTCTGCTGACCGCTGCCGTCGCCGAAAAGAGATTTATGGGCGCATGCGCCGCCGCCTGGCTGCAGCTATTCCGCATCCGAATCCCGATCCCCAGCCTTATCCCCAGCCCCCGGTGGTAACTCATTCGGTTTCTATTTCTATATCTGAGCCCCTGCCCTGCCGCCAATTGACGTTAATTTATGGCACATGCACACACGGCTCTCTCGGGCTAACAAGCCCCGCAGCCCATGGAATCGCAGAAACAAAAGAGCGGCGCTGCAACTTATGAACTGCTTATGAGTATTTATTTTTATAGAAATAATCAAAAAGGCAGTCAAATTTATGGACCACATCAGCGACCATGCCGTATAAGGCGCGGCGAGGCTCCAGTTGCGTAATTCCCGATCTCTGGTTCAGCGCTTCACCTGGGAGCTGGATCTGCTGTCCGGGCTCCGAGGATCGAGGGGTACAGGATCGGAGCGAGGCCGAGCTTATCAGAGCCCATTGAAAGCGCTGACATGTTTAATTTTCAAGTCGAGAAGATAACAACTCGGGTGACTGTCCAAATAAGAGGCTGACAAAGAGGCAAGCGAGGGTCGTCTGAGTTAGTTGGGTCAATGAAACTTCCATAAACATATGTTGAATTAAATTAAATATAGAGCTTACCTAATATTTAACTCTGTGAGTGTAAAAATTAGTATGTATATTATTATATATTATTATTACAAACAAAATAAAATATTGCCAAAAATATGTGTGATATGGTGATAACTTTGTGTTTAAATCGAAACAGCTGTATACACTTATAACCAAATTCCAATAAAACAATAAGATCCAAAACGGCATACGATTATTTTTCACTCGAATTTTCTGTGCTAGCTCCAGAGCTGGATCCAGGCTCTCTTGAAATTTAGCTTCAAAAGCCAGAGAGAGCTCATTCTAGAGCCAGCCGCTCTCTTGTACGATTAGATCGGTAGCCGACGACTGTCGCTCTAAAGTTTGGGACAGTGGAGACAGCGCGATTTTAGTCCCAAGCCGAAAAATTACCTGCATATGGCAATTCAAATGTATGGTCGTTACGCATCTTGTAAGTCTTTGGTGTAAACATTAATGTACTTGTCTTCTGACAAAAGATCTGTGTGCGATCAAATCAAAATCAAATCAAAACTATACTAAACTCAGGAAAAAAAAGGGGAATAACTTTTTAGTGTTGTTTCTATATAGATATATATGTAGGTATATACTACATTATATATATATATATATCGGTAAGTACTCACTAAAGTTTTGCACATTTAAAACTAGCTTGTACTTTTAATTCGACTCATCGTGATTGCAGTGCTTTCGATGATTTTAAATTTTAAATGTCAAGTCTCTTCTAATATATATCTGCGACACCCATCATATAGTTTTCTTAATTAAAAGGAATGTAAAGAGAATTTAATTATGAAACTAAACTAAACTTCAGATACTCGAGAGCCTCCCCTCGCTGCGAATTTACCTGCTTAACCACACAGCCGGCGACAGCTGAAACCGCCCGAAAAATCCACTTTAAATCGCATTTGCCGGCGACAAATGGTGGCAGCTTCTGTAGCGCCAAATTTTATGGCCTGTCAGCGGCCCAAAAATCGAAAATATAAAGGAAGCGGAGCCGCGAAGGTAACACTTATCGGCAGCTGAAATGCCTGCCTTCGAAGCGGATCGGATAGGTAGATTTGTGGGCGGTTTAAGTGCGGATTTTGGGGGGCCGGTGGGGCTGAGTTGGAGGCGGCTGTTGCACAATTTAGTTTTAGTGTCACTTTTGGTCAAGCGCTGTCGATTTGGCTAAGCGGCAAATACATATTTTATGTCACTGTTAATTTATAGTCCGCACAGTGGGACCAATGGGCGGTAAAGCTGCGTAACTGGATTTCGTCTTCTCCCAACTCTGGCTCCTAATGCATTTCCATTTAATTGGACGGCAGTCGACATATGTCAGAATCGGCTTCGTTGGCCAATGAATATAGTTTAATCGCTGGCTTTCCTCTTAAACTTATTTTAAAATATAAGTAATTTAATTTTAAGATTCGATGAAAAACATAGTCTCTTGATCAGCGTCACTAGACGAGTCAATTCAGACATTTTTTGGTAATAGAAAACATAAGACCAACTAAGCATTATACATATTGTTGTTTCTGAAAATAATGTTTCCATATTTGATTATGTAGTAAATTGACTGTTTTGTTGTTGTTTATTATGCGACTCTATAGAAAATGTTTCATTTTTAGGGAAAATAGGTCCAAATTGTCTAAAAACAAGCACCAACATTATCTAAATACCAGGCAATTAGCCTATTTTTGTAGTGCCCCATATATCTAGGTGTACCTGTGTTTGTTAAATACATTTTAAACTTGAACATTTTAATTTTAAGACTGTGGATCACCCATCCCAAATGGCCCCAAGCGGGCTACATCCAAAGTCTGCCCGAAGCACTTACTCCAATTGGTTTTAAAAATAAACTTTAAATAATTAATGGGAAAGGAAAAAGAACATAAAAAGTATTATTTGAAATTAGCTTAGTTCGAAACTACAGTTAGAGACTTGACTTACCCTCTGAGATGGACACGAGTGAGAGCAAGATAGAGACAGAACAACTTTATTGTCTAATGACTTCCATGTTTTTCATTCATAGTCGAAGTTGCAACGAAACTATCTCTTTTACTACACCCCAATCTGGGAAATATCATAAAACAGCACACACCGTAAACAAATTAAGAGAATAATTTGAGAGATAATAAAGAAATGGCGAAATCCCTGATCCGTTAACGATTTGCCATCGTTTTAGCAGCGATTTAAGGGCGTTTCGTGCGCGGCAAAAGTCGCTCCGCGAGGCATCCTCTTTTTATTTTTTGGGTTTTGGCCCGCTCGCCGCGCTTATCTCAGATGCTGGGGCCGCCAAACAAACTGCCAACAACTGTCGATTTTTTCAATCTGGACAGTAAAATTACATGCAAATCCAATTAAGTTGTTAACTCTTCGCCGACGCCGCATCTCTCCCCGTTTTGTCCAGCGCTTTCGTTTGTTTTCGCAATTTATTTTAATTCTTTTTCCGTATTGTTTTGGTCCTGATCGGGGCAGGAGGCGGAGGGAGGCGTGTGGATATATTGGACATAGTACTGGCAAGTTAAGCTCTTTGAGGTCAGTGTGGCGCGCATTTAATGAGCAAGTGCAGGCGGTACTGGGGATGGGATCGGGCTGGGGTTCGGGCCTGGGACTTGGTATGGGGGGGTACTCCAGAGTGTTGGCATTTCTGGTCTGCAGCTTGGACTGCGATTAAATCACTGCAGTCTGTAGTCTCGGCCAATTACTCGTTTATTTACAATACACAAAGACACAAAAAGGCGAGCGGAAAGTCGCACAAAATTGGTAGTTTGGTTCGGTTTCGTTTCGGCTGCGACTCGGCCGCGGCCTTATCGTATATCTAGCGACTAAATATAATTGGCAATTTAAAGCAAATCGCCTGGGCTTAAATTAAAATCAATTGACTGTCGCTGTGCCGCGATTGCCGGCCCCGCCCCCAAGCCATTAACGTGGCCAACATGGCAGGAACTAGCTGCGAGTACTTACCAATCGGCCTAATCCCGGCTGAGTCGCTTTGAGCCGAGTTGTGTCTGGTCTATAATTGAAAACGCATTACACACGCGCACTCGCACAGGCACAGAGCATATCGCGACAGAGTTGCACCCTTGGCTCGGAATGTTGCGTTAAAAGCACAAATTTATGGCAAGTTAAAGAGTGATTTTCACGCTTTAATTACCGCAAGTGAGCAAAACTAATAATAGTCCCAGGCATTCTTCGTTCTTCGCTCTGCAGTCTTCCCCCCCCCCATTCCCCGCTCACGCAGTCTCCGCCGATCGCTGCTCGCTGCCAACGACCTGGGCCTGCGCAGCAGACTCTTCTGAAGACTGGTCTTCGGGCTATGGGCTGCTACCTCGGTTACCTTTCGAAACTGCAACCGTGCAGGCTGCGAAATTTCCTCGCTCTCGTATTGTTGTTCTGGCGTTTTGTTTTCCCGCGACCCGCGGCGCTTTTTTGGCTTAATTTATTGCCGTTTTGTCAGCTTGGCAAGCGGCTTTAATGCCTTCTTTACACCGGGCTTCAGCCTATCGCTGGCACATCGCGATCCGAGTTCCGAGGCTCCCGCCGGTGCGGGCTCTTACGTTCCGAGACTTTGCGGTCGAGTTCTGCTCGAGTCGAGCTTGCTTTCTGCACTGGCCAGCAAGGTACTGCCAGCCAAGCGACCCGTTGGGATGGGCTTTCGACCAGGTTAGCTCTTGGCTCGCAACAAGTTTTTATGCCATTTTTCTCAGCCTCCTCCCGCCGGTTGCGTGCATCTTCTGGTTCCTCGATCTCCTTTCTCCGTTCTCCGCTCTCCGGTCTCCGCTCTCCTCTCTCCGTTCTCCGTTCTCCGGTCTCCATTCTCCGCTCCACTGGAAGTGCAAGTTTTTCCTCGGTTTCGGTTTTGGCCAGAATGCGATATCGCCTCGCAGGCATATGGCTTAATGGGAGCAGGTTGCCGGCGCAGGGTTGCCAGATGCGGCGAGGACAGCGTTAATATCCTTATCTGCAGCCGCACATCCTTGGCCAGCTTTGTCCCACCTCAGAAACAGCCAATCCCTAAGCTGACTTGCCAGTATCGGGTTCGAATGCAAAGGCTGTCAGTCGGCTTAAGACGTCAGCGAAAGGAGCCAGAGCAGTCCCCGATTATCGGGCTAATACTTTCTATGGTAACATATAGTTTATTCATTTGTATACCTTGATTGCTTATAAATTTTTCTTTAAGTGTATATCATAAATTAAGTAATTAAATACCCATTTAAAAATTGAGTGCATACTGTAGTGAGAAATTGCTGGGTCCCTTCTTATTGGGCTAAAATATGACATTGACAGAGAGGACCCTAAAATATTTAGAGACGATTTTTTATACTTGTTATGCTTTCAATTGCAAATTATGTTAAATAACAATATCCCTTCAATTGCAAATTATGTTAAATAACAAAGGTACAAACAAATTTGAACTTTTTCCTGCCCGGAGACTAATTGGAAATAATTCTGATAGGACGATGGAAACTTTTCGGTTTAAACTTAGGAACCTCCAGGTGAAGTACTATCAGAATCATTACCAATCATTCTCCGAGACAGGAAAAACTTTAAGTCTTTTCGACCCCTTTTGCTTTGGCCATTTTTAAGGCATAAAAAAGGTATGACTAACGGAGACTAGAAAAGTAATTTATTGAAAAAGAATACATGGTATGATCTATTAAGTATATTATTGTACGATGTAATGTATTGTATTATTGTATATTATAGACTAAAGTAACACTCAAGTACATCATTCTTGGATATTTTAGTAACAAGTAAGAAAGCTCTCGATCTTAAGCACGCATTGTCCTAAGCCCTTTCGAATCAATTACTTTAATCAAGGAATAAAAAACAAATGATTTTTTATTTATTTTTCCCCGTAATTCTAACAATTATTTAAAGTACTGAAAATGTTGCCCTTTTAATGGTATAATTAAAAACCTGGCTACTGTCAAATATATCCAAAACTGTTCTTTAAAAATTCTTTTAAATTAGTTCAGCAAATTCAGCGACAAAACGTTATCCGGAAAAAGTGGGTCTCATCGCTTATCTTTTTTGGCGTAAACTAGTGTAACTCAAGGGACTACCACACTAAATTACAATATATAGATTATATTACTTATTATACTACTTATATTTATATAAGTATACTTGTATTGTATTGTATATTTGTATTTTTACCACATTTCTAAAAAATGTTATTCTATTTATTTATTTATTAGGGCCACTAGTAGGCGTGGTAAAATGTAAAAACAAAACTTATCTGCGTGCAATAGAGAAGAATGTCTCTGAGATCCGTTGTTTAATATGGTAGTTCAAACATACTGACAGACGGACATAGCTAAATCGACTCGGCTGGCGATAAACATAAAAACGGAGATTGCTCCTTCTGCCAGTTACATACATTATAGGCTGGAACATAATGAATAAGATAATATTTAAACTATGTACGTTGTAGCCCTGATAGCCTGGTCGGAGTCTTCACTCTGAATCGAAAATACAACAAAAAAATCACACAACAAATATTTTTCTTTCTAGTGTAGCTATTTGTGCAGAAAGTAAAAATACGTATTTCACTAGCAAAGTGTGAATGTTAAAAGTGAACACAATTGGTTAATAAACGTTTAAGCTATGTGGCCATTAACTTGCACTCTAATTTCTATCTCCCTAGCACTCGAACTCGCATCAAATGCTTAGTTGCGTCACGAACCTTAAGGCCTATAAGTCCAGGATGGGGTGAGGCACAGTAAAAGCAGCTAAGACGCCTCTTTATTTTACATCTAACGCACAAAGCTTTGTGTGCCGGGTACCTCACAGATTCTTAATTATTTCTACTTTAAAGCAGGTAATTTAACAAATTATTGTTGTAGATAAAATTGAAAGCCTGGCCATTTCTGGTGTTAGATGTAATCGAGGCGATAGACAAGCCCGACAGCAGGGTTCTCGCATAACACCTCGTTCCCTAGTCAGATCCTCTGCTCGGGCATTATCTGATCGGCGATTTGGCCTCGCATTTCAGCGGGGAATTCGCATCGCCTTTTCTGTTCCTGCCCCAGGGCCCGGCCAAGTGTTCGGCGTCGGCCGGAAGGCCAGTGATTTAATTGATTCCCAAACACCTTTCTTGCCATTACCTGCCAGATGAGAGTGTTAATCGCTGTTGCGGCCACGAAAAACATGCAGACATTGTCGTTGCTGCCGCTGCTAATGGTGATGCGATGTGATTAAGCCATAATAATAAAGCGCCGTTAGTTTCTAATTTAAATTAACATTCGAGGCCGCGGAGGGGCGGAGGGGCGGCGGCAGGATGGGCGAGTGGGAAGTGGCAAGTGCCACTGGAACTGGATCAGCACTAACGGTCGACCGATCTTGGCGACAAGCCTGCAGAATCGACAGAATCGACAGGTCTGGGGCTCTGGATCCTCACCCGGCTGTCGGGCTCCGATCCACTCCGATGGAATGGCCTGGCCCGGAGGCCCAGAGATCTCTCCCTCAAACTGGTTGCCCAGTTGGACTGTTAATTGCCATGATTAGCATAAGTGCTTTTCGGCCAGGCCCACAACATTAGCTGCAACATGAGCATTAACATTCCCATCATGGCCAGGAGCCATTTCCCCCTTTCGGCCGACAAGTTCTCGTACTCGTACTCGTACTCGTCCTAGGCTGGGTGCAATTGAAATTGCTTTCTAATTTTACAAGCTTCTCGGAGCACACAATGTTTTTGGCCATTTATGGCGGCCGCCTCATTAGGCCGCCACAATGTTAATGGCCCGAACCCTGGGTGGCCACCTGCGAGGATGCCAGCAGGTAGCAAATTGCCATGGCCCCGCACCAGATTAAGCTCCAATCTCGCACTTCCGGCTTGGCCAAAAGCCAGAATTTTCCCACAGAGGTCCGAGCACCAGGCACTCGTAAATCGCGCTGATTTAGCCGCGAATTCGTCACGTTTTTTGCGAGCGGCGAGCGCAACCTGTTGAATTTTCATTTCTTTTATCGCACATTAAATTTACAAAAATAGTTTTAACACCTTTTAGCGGGCCAGTGGCCGTGGCCAAGACCGCGGTGAGGTGCCTTCAGCCTTCTGCCTGGTGCCTTGATTTATCCTTGCCTTGCTCGCTCCCAACATGATCTTTCGCTGTAGACATGGCCAGCGAAGGCAACGACCACAAGAACGACATGATTCGTACATAATCCAGCCATTATTTTTGCCCTGGGTTCGCTGTGGCTCGTTGCTGTCGACTTATCGCAGAAATTGCGTCAAGATGTTTTAATGCCAACTCAACTGGGGCCAGAACGTTTCGGCCAGAGCGAAGGAGCCGGCAACGCCAAGCCTCTGAGTCGGAGCTCGGGAGAGGTGCTGGCTGTGGATGTGGACGTGGACGTGGATGTGGATGTGGCTGTGGCTGGATGCCGGCTCCAACATCCTTTTTAATTTAAAACATTATCGTAAATTCTCTGGCAATTATGCGCTTGTTCAAATGCCTCACATTCACATTCGCATTTGCATTGTCCAAAGCGTCACAACACATGTACACATAGTGCCAGCTTGTACACCGAAAATAATATATAATATCCATAGAGACAGGGCTTTGTTTGAAATCAAGTTATTAAGAAAATTTTGAAATATCCAATGGATACTCATTTTCTTTATAAGGATATTAGGCATATGACTCGAACTGGGACTGGAATTGTTATTATTTTGTTATATAAAATAAGATATTAATACTTTCGGATAAACTCCCAATGAGATATTAATAGAATCATTTGGTAGAAATGGCTCAAAATATCAATATATCGATACTGTATCTATATTTGACGCAAAGGCCGAGATATAAATGAATACTGGAACGTTGCGATTATATATCGCAATAAGTCATTATTGTGTAAAATATATCGAGCTGAGCCAAAGAAGAGCTTAAACTTAGTTTAAACTATTAAAAACCAACAACAACTTTGGTTTACAACATGATTTTAGATAGTCCATACAAAAAGATATATAAATTAAATATCATTGTCGTTTTTTTGTTTAATATTATCTATAATATTGAGATTTTAATATACAAATCGATATTTTTCGATACTTAAAATTATGATTTACCACATTTGTAATATATTCGATATATTCGATGTGATATTGAGCGCTATATATTTATAGATATATTATAATCTACCTTTTTGGTCGATAAATTTATTTTCCTAATTTCAATAATATAATTATATATATTATATAATAATATAAAATATGATGCTCATACAACTATGGCTGATTCTTATACTGTAACTGAATTCACCATAAATAAGTATACAGTGAGCACATAAACAAATAATAAATATTAATACAATTAACTTAAATACAAAATCTTAATGAGATATTAACAATATCCCGGCTCTAGACACATCTATATCTCATTCATTGAGATCCAATTGATTTCCATTTGGCATAATTTTATCTTTGTGTGTACAAAAGACCCCCATCTCCCCCATGCCCAGCTAATGCTAATGAATTGTCGGAGGTTGGGAGCCTGCGACTCTGTGGCGTGTTGCCAGCAGATTAGCGTAAATTTTTCTCAACTTAGCAACTTAGCAGCTCGGCACCACCTGAAGGCCACAGCCACAGTCGCAGTCAAGTTGAATTTTGGCTCCGGCCTTTGACTAAATAGATGGGGCATATCTTATCGCTCCGTTGTCTGCCTGTCGACACGTCGTTCCTGCCAAGAGATATCACAATTGCCAATGTTTCCCTTCCACTGGCGGGTATTCCGCGCCGTCCGCCTCTCGGCGAGTGCGTGCTCCTCTGCAGTAAGTCAAGTATATAAGTGAGCCCCGGGTGCAGGGGCAGTCTTTAACATAAATCGAAGTTGAGATCGCTTGGCGGGGTCAACGCGGGTGTGGAAAGAAAACACGGGAAACCAATCAGCATGAGGATGCGAAGGCCGGATAACCTTGGGATTGGGATAGGACTGGGCTCCCAATAGATCAGCAGTCGCTGTACATATGTAAATCTCTTTGCATAGGAATTGAAGGAATTGAAGCTCATCGGTGTAGCCATATCAATAAAGCTTTGTTTTCGACAAGCATCTGACATGAATTCTAAAGAAGATTGAGCGGAGGATACAGATAATAAGAGGATACAAGATAAGAAAGTAAATATCACAAGTAAAAAATGGACGAGTTTAACTTGTACTTAGACTTACTAATGTTAATGAATATATATAGACTTTATAGACTCAAGGGAGCATAAATTACATCAAAAATACATTAGATTATTAAATAAATAATTATTAAAAAAAAACCTTTGCATCGGCCGGGAATCGAACCCGGGCCGCCCGCGTGGCAGGCGAGCATTCTACCACTGAACCACCGATGCTCTTGCAATTTGTATGGATTTCGGTGTTACTAAATCTCACGGATTAGAACGATCTACTATTAACGGCGCACTTAAGTGGGTTTTCATAGACTTTTGAAACCTCCCCTCATCAAGACTCCGTGGCGCAACGGTAGCGCGTCTGACTCCAGATCAGAAGGTTGCGTGTTCAAATCACGTCGG
>JAEIIU010056887.1:0-68644 GCA_018874675.1 Drosophila baimaii | reverse complement strand
ATGCAAACTAGTCTCTCAGTTTTTGAGCTATCGGGCTGAAACTTTTAGGATAGTCTTATATCTTTTGCAAACAGTATATATGTCGGAGCGACTGGAATCGGACTACTATATCCTTAGCTGCCATAAAAACGATCGTGAAAAATTGGCCTGTTTTCGCTATTTTTCAAGATATTCGAATGAAACCTTACTTGTGCCCCTATAATATGCTCAAAGCTACACCCTCGAAATTTCATTGAAATCGGAATAATATATCATATAGCTGCTATAGAAAAGATCGGTTTAAATTCATTTTTTACATATGCATTTTACATTTTACATACATTTTACATTATACATGCTTCTTTTAAATAATAAGAGTACTTTGTTAAAATTTTCATTGAAATCGGGCAACTATATCTGATAGCTACCATATAAACATATATGCGAAACAGGGTGTTTCGGGTAATTTATTCTCTTAGTATCAAAATCTTGTTTAACAAGTAACAAATTACGTGCCAGGGTACATTAGGTACGGCTCCGCCCGAATAACAATTATTCCTATAAGAATTGCAAGTAATTTTACAAATAATTCCGAATTCCCTCATGGTTTACAGTTTCTCGTCTTGATTAAATTTTAACATTCTTCCTTCAAGCTGTTTTGCGGAATGAAATTAATTTTATTTTTAATTTTGAATTTAGAATTTACAAAATCTTGAATACAGAATAATATTCTTAAATGAAGAACGAAACAAGCAAACGCTACTTTCGCAAATGGATCTTATGATCTATTATTATGATCTAATCTACTCACAGTTCTGATCAGAGTCCTCGATGAGGATGCGCAGCTTCTGGACGCAGAGCTGGATGGAGGCACTGTGGTTGGGCATGCCGCTGCTGATGCTGATGAGCACCGCGATCACCGTATTGATGCACTCGTAGAGGAGACTCATCGCCGAGGTGCTGTTGGGTGAGTTGGGTTCGGTTTTGGTTTTGGTTTTGGTTCGTTTTTGTTTCGGTTTTTGTTTTGATTTTGGTGGTTCGTTTTTTATTTTTTTTTTTTTGGTGTATTGTATTAGTTTGAGAAAAAAAAGGAACTTGTATTAAGAATAAGCTGCGGTAAAGCGACAAACATTGCACTAACAACAATAGCAATAGCAATAATTGAGTCAACAATAGCAATATCGATAGCAGTTTAGTGACAGCGATAACAATTAGCGAGTTTAGCGATATACAACAGCGAAAAACACAATATATTGCACAGGCAACGCAGCAAAGGCAACGGATAAAAAACCAACAACACCTACAAAAACAACTGCAACGGCTCGATTAATTCTCTTTTATCCGCTTTACTGTTTTATATCTTTGGTTCTCGATGAGTGTGCTCGGTAAGCAGGCAAAATCAATGGACAAACAATCGATAGGCAAACGATAGATAGAGCGAGAAAGAACTAAAACAAACACAAACTAGAGCAGGATGGCGACAGTCATAAGTTGAAAGCGAGAGAGAAAGTATACAGAGAGAGAGCGCGCGTGATACTTAGATGGTAAATTAATTAAAAAGATAAAATAATGTTTATGCGTGAAAATTATACAAACAAAATAAATAGGTTATACAATATAGTATTCAGTCGCACAATCATCGAGCGTCGATCAACGACAGCTATCGATCATTAATCGGTCTCTTATCGTTATGAATTAGCTATTTTCGCTTTGCAATCGTTTTCCACACACTTTCGGGGTTCAGTTCAGTTCATTTTGGTTTTTTTTTTTTTTTTTTGTATTTTGCAATGATTTTAAGACTTGCCTATGAATTAGATTTGTGAGTGGTTCTATTAATTTCTTTCCTAGCCGGGGTTCTAAGGGGGTTAAAGCGCCAAACTGCAAATGCAAAGAGAAAAAGAAACAAGCAACAAATTATAATTTACATACAATCGAAAATCATCAACAACACATCCTTATCCACAACTAAAACTAAAACTAAAGCTATAACTAAAGCTAAAACCGAAAACGGAACTTAAACCTAAATTTAAGAGGTATATAGAGTCAAATAAATATAAGAAAAATTAATAATCTCGACAGAAGATTCGCATTTCTCTAAGACTGGCTCTTGGTGTGTGGTTGGTTTGGTCCTTTTCCTTCCGTGATGATGGTAATATTTAGAGAGTATCTTCTCCCTATTTGTTTAATTGTTTAGCGAAATAAGTATGACATAATTGAATTTGGTTTCAAGTTTTGTTATGTTCCTCATTTATGCTTTCATTATATCAAGCGAATTGTAAGCAGTTTTGTAAACACAATAAAAAGCCAAAGGAATTCGACGTGTGGGGAGTACTGTTCAGTTGGGTTCGAGGTTAGGGTGAATTGTGGTGAGTTTTATTTCGGATTTAGGTGAATAATAAATAAAGCTCTTCAAATATCCATTGACAGTTTTTTTCAAAATCAAATTTACTTAATTTTTAACAGATTAATTTCATTAAAAACAACAAATAAATATTTACTAATTAATATGTTTTCCACAAATAAATATTTATTATATATTAGCGTTTAATCAAGTTATGAAGCTCAAAATTGAGCCCTCAGACTTGAGGAAACTCTTGCAATTATTGCAGTGGATATTTTAAGAAAGCTTTAATCATTTGGTAGGATATGTGGAAGGAACATCATGTGCATCATCATTAACATCATGGGTATACAAAATATATTCGTGTGTCTATTGAAATTGCAATGTCAATTTTGGGTTAATTTCAACACATTTCAATTGAAACCAATTACGACGCTCATGTGGTGAGTATGGTGGTTTGGTGTGTGGTGAATATGAATAAATATTGGAAGGAGCTTCAACACAGTGATTTGATCTTCACCTCGTACAGTCGCTTCAAAACGTGTGGTGAGGTAAATAAGGGGAACCGAAAAAGGGGAAAATGACTAAGGTATTTGCTTGCATTTAACAATCAAGGGGACCAAAAAAACAATAAGTTTATACCAACAAACTAAAAATGATTTTTTGGTTAACGAAAAAAAACTATACATTGTAAATATTAAAATGCTTTAGAGTAAAAATCAAAGCGCGTGCTGGTTTTTTTTTTTTTTTTGTATGAAGTTTCTTAGATTTTGAATTGTCCTTTGTTAGTCGGATGATTAATTAATTAATGAATTAAAGAAAAGCGCGCCGATAAAAACCTGGAAATAATTTCAATTAGGGGCTGAGTCAATTTGCGTCCCAGCGCCGGTTCAATTGTCGTGAGGCTCGCGAACTAAAATTCATATTTTTTGGCATTTCACATTCGGTTTTCATTAGTATTTCGATTGGTTTTCAGTTTTTATATAGTTTTGGAGTGGTTTTTTTTTTTTGTTTTGTTTGGAGCGGGAGCAGAGGGAGGAAAGGGGGGAAGGAGTAGTTGTAGTGTTAATTAACATTTTTGTTAGACAACAACAAAAAAGTTCAAGGATTGTCGTATATAAAAGTATATATACAGCAAAAAGGGGAATTGGTGTTTGTCCGTGAACAAACTATTAAATCAGAAAAGATTACATACTTAAGAAAAAAATTAAGAACTTAAGGAGTTCAAATCATAATCGTTATAATAATTAAAAAAAATCATTGTGGTAAAGGTAAAGCCAAGTGCGATGGAGCAGCACTCACTCACCAGCTTGATGATCTTGATCAGCATCCAGTTGTTGGTCGACGTGGTCATCAGCTTGAAGAAGATCGGCGCCAAGGGCAGGTAGTTTTTTGGATTCTTACGCGCTAGTTCACAAATTACATTCACGGCTGCGGATTGAACTCCTAAAAGGCGACACAAGAAAAGAAATGCATTAAAGTAATATTCCCATTATAGCCTAGTGCTCGGCACAGAGTGCGTGTGTGTGTTAAACCTGGATCTGGATCTTCCAGTTTCTCTTTCAGTTTGGGAAATGCCGGCCGCAATGCTTCGGGATATCGTAAAAATACTTTATACATCATAAGGACGGCTTTCATGCGCAGATACGGTTTCGTTGAGCTCATCTAAGGCGCGGGAAAGAAAACAAGAGACGTGTAAATAAACAAATAAACAAATAGGAATGTAACAAATATTTTTCGTTACATACCAGTGTCATAATATCATTGGCCAAGTCGCGGGACAGATCGGGTGATATAAAACAGCTAAGGCCGCTCAGCGCCACACCGGCATCGTATTGGTTCTGAGAGTTGAGATCCTTACGTATCATATTCGTGGTCAGCATAAGCAACTGCAAGAGCACAAAGAAAATACATATGAAAAACAAGGAAAGCTTGTAATTTATTGCAGATTGCCGTTGGATCGATTCGATCGAATTGGAAATCGATCCGAAATACCAAACTGGAGATGTGTACAACATTTATGAATTTATATATGTATATATTAACATATACATATGTACATATGGATATACATATATATACAAATTTATCGATCATTCCAAATGGCAGCTATATGATTTCATGGAAATTAAAACAAGTAAGAAAAGCTTACAGACAATTTGTTACTTATTAAATAAGATTTTGATACTAAAAGCATAAATTACACGAAACACCCTGTTTGGCATATATGTCTATATGGTAGCTATCAGATATAGTTGGCCTATATTAATGAAAATTTTAACAAAGTGCTCTTATTGTTTACAAAGAGCATGTATAATGTAAAATGTATGTAAAATGTAAAATGCATATGTAAAATGTTAATTTTGACCGATCTTTTCTATGGCGCTATATGATTCATTGGTCCGATTTCAATGAAATAGTTATAATCATATTATAGTGACACAAATTAAGTTTCATTTGATTATCTTGAAACATACCGAAAATATGTCAATTTATCCCGATCGTTTCTAGGGCAGCTATAGGATATAGTAGTCTGATTCCGCCAGTTCAGACATAATTACTGCTTGCAAAAAAAATATGACAACTGAGAGGTTAGTTTGCATATAAACCGACAAGCGGACATGGCTAGATCGACTCGGCTGGTGATGCTGATCAAGAATATATATATACTTTATGGGGTCGGAAATGACATCTTCAATGCGTTGCAAATATCATGGCAAAACTATAATACCCTGCAAGAGTATATTAAGATTAACTGATACGCCAAAATTAACAAACAAATATAGTTTATGTTAATACCATTATTCCTAGGCAAAATTTAAATAATAGAAGAATTAAAGGCCAGTTCAGCATCCTGACAAGTGAGAAGGAAGCTAGGACATAGGACATCACCAGAGATCATGGTGTGTTTCGGCTATTTACTCCCTCGCTTTGCCGCTAACTTAACATACTAACCCTTTCACAAGGGTATTCCAATAAAATCTTTATAATACGATTTAAGCTCTCACCTCACTGTCGGGATGAAAACATTGACTGGCCGCCAGGTAACCAATTCGCTTGCAGGTAAATCGGGACGAGCTCATCACCTCGATGATGTTGAAACCTGCCCATGAGATGTCGTAGCCCAGCATTTGTATCTGTCGGAATCGAAATGGAATCAATAAATATTAACACATTTTGCTGATTTTGTGCAAAGCGAATCAAGTGCACAATGAAAGGAAGTGTGTGTGTGTGGGGGGGTGTTTGCATGGGAAAATGCTCAAGGACTCATTGTTTGCATCTCGTTATTTTCAGGCTTACAGCTGTGGGTCAAATAATATTACCACATGGATTTTTCTAAGCATAAACAAGTTAAATTAAATAAATTAATTTTTGTTTTCAAATTGATTTTTTTTTTTTATAAATATTTATAAAATTAAATAATTTATATATGTACATGTACATATTGTATTGAATTTTTAATGTTTTAATAGGCTTTCCTATTCAACTAGCCACCACTGTGGTCACCGTTATCTTCTGTTGATGGCATCTCTTTTGGTTTGCTTGTTAGTTTCTCCGCCGCTTGTTACCGTCACATTCCTGTTATTGTTTTGTCCTTATTGTCATCGCACTTGCATACAAGGGCCACGACCCCGACCCCGATGCTGTACCTCAGCCAATTTGTATCAAGTGCAGGCGGGCACTGTGCACTTTGCTGACTTTGAATGGAGGCAGCGACGAGAGATGCTAACATGATGAGACTTGTTTAAGTTGGTGCCACATTCACCTTATTCGTTAACCCTCTCGATGAATTAATTTAACAAACGATTCTCAACATATTTTTTAGCATACCGACTTAGGTATGTTTTTTTAATCTAAAGCAATGGAAATGTTTATTAACACAGATTCGAGTTCAATTCGAATAATTTTTATGTTAATTTAACTTGTTCATGTCCTGTGGGGAATTGGAAAGTTTCTTTTTTGTGGCTATGGTGTTAAGGTAGGGTCCTTGAATGATAAGAAAACTTACGTAGGTCAACTTGGCCACCGCATTGCACTTGACACTGATATTGTCCTGTCGCAGCTCCTGTTTGATCTCCTCGATGCACGTCGATATGTATTTGGCCTGCGGAGAAAGTCGAGGTTCATAAAATTGGTTTAAGTATACGTATATTATATGGGGAAGGAGAGTGCTAAAATGTGCAATGGAAGCAAAACCATAAAAACAACCAAAACAATTGGTCCAGAGGCTATCAGTTTCATACACCCCACACGGACACACAAACACACTTATTAACGTTCTCGGACACAAATACCACAGCTTACATTTGTGGTCAATAAAATAGTTCCACGCTAATGGCGTTTTTGATTAGTTAAAAAAAATTCATAAAAGGATTAGGGAGCTTTTTAAGCTTCAGGAAAAAAATTAAGACTATGTTGCCTTATTTAATAAAAACTTTATTGCGGAAATTTTAAATATACATACATATGTATGAATATATAAGTGGAAAAACTTAAATGTTTAACATTTTTCTAAATCTAAAATTATATTCTTTAAATTTAGTTCGAAGTTTATGCTAGAATTATGATTAAAAGTGTGTCTAATATTCTAGCCGCGGCTGTAAATCAGCGCAGCCAAGCAAGAATAAGAGCTTGAATTAATGGAAGACAAAAGAGGCCAAGCGAGGAGAACTCCCTTCCCTCTGTCAGCCAGGAACCGTTACTTGAGATCCTGCCCGCTTATTGTGTAAAAGAGAGGGAGGGAGAAGGATACGTCAAACTCCAACGCAAGTCAAACATCTGTGAGCGGGCCGCACACAGCTGATAAGGACCAAAAGGCAATCAGCGAGGGAATTTACATGGGTAAATATTTGATAAAACGTGCGTTGGCTTGGCACAACAACAAAGCTTGGCAAACACACTCGCGCGGCGCCCACCTCCACCGCCCCCTCTTTTCTCTCGCTGTGCACTTTTTCCCGAAATTGACATAAAAGCATTAGCCGCTAATTGAGTGAGTGAGTGTGAAGGTGGTCGTGGAGGGGGGAGTTGGGCTGAGCTGAGTTGAGTCCGTGTTTTGTCGTTCTTCTCCTTCTTTCCTTTTGCATTGTTGGCAGATGCCAACACACACACACACACCCGCGCGCATACACTTTCACTCACACGGTCGCACTTACACACACACACACACACACACACACACACATGCACACATAGTAAGTCACACAGTCGAAACTCTAACAAAATTCCCTTAATGCTAACGAAATTTGTCAGCCAATTAGCGAGTTCTAATTGGACATACAGCTGGGCGACGGGGGCGTGGCAATGGGCGCCGGGAGGCGGCAGTATTTGCGAGGCGAAGGAACGTAAAATGGTCCTGACCATAGGCACACACACGCTTACCTCATTATCCTTGTTGTTCCTGATGCCGCGCACCAGATCTGTTAGGTTTTTATCAAACATACGCTCAAAAAAGTTACCCTTCACTTTTTTCAGTGCCATCTTCGCTGGCGTTTTGTGTTGTTGTTATAATATATTTGTGGTTCTTGTTGTCTCTGCTGGGTGGGCAAATTGTGCAGCACCGCGGAATTTCAATTTATATGCTTTCTGTGCACCGGCAGCAGCAGCACTCGCTTCCGTATATTTTTCTATTTTGTTGTTTTTTTTCTGCACTTGCAAAAGTTGCTGCTAAAAAGAAACATCGATGTAGTGTGACCAGGTGACGGTGGTGGCCAATATACAGGGCCACCTCGACGATACATCGATAGGCGGCGTACATTCCGGCTGGGCTTTCGATAGTAAGCATGTGAATCGATTTTAAATTTTCAATCGGGAGCAACAAGTTTTGAAGAATTTCGAATTTAAATTAAGCAAACAATTAACGTGGAACAGGTAGTGTGTTTTCTTAATTATAATTTTACAGTTTATATTTCAACATTTACATGCATATATGTATTAATATAACACCCTAGATGTGGTTAATAATAAAAGAAATCCCAGTATTTGCAATAAATTTCTTACCATTTCGTTATCCTTAAAATTATACAAGAAAAGTAACAATATATTCCAAAGAAAGTAATTGCAACAATTAAGCTTTATTCTATAGTTCGTTCAACATTTTAATCTTTTCACTTATTTGTTCATTTTATTCGAAAAACTGTAACAATCTCTTATTTTAGGTTCTGTCTTTTGAGTAATTTTTTTTGGCAATTGACCAGCGCACTTAGGGAAACGAGTATTAACAATTGTTGCTAGCTAAGCTTTAGCGACGCTCTCCTGTTTTGTAGAAAATAAATGTGCGTTGTAATACTTGGGTTCTCTCCATTACGACTATTAGAATAAAAAAAAATATATAAAAGTATTTATATGTAAATGGGAGATTTGAGATATTTTTGATGGCCGTGTATTATATTAAACTCCCTACGATAATTGAATAAAAAAAATGTGAGTCTTTTCTTTATCGCAACGCCTATTCCTTGGACGTCGTCAACGGATGGCTCATGAGGCGGCTGCTGCTGTTTAATATGAATAAGTTGCTCTGCCGCATATGCTCGAAGGTTAGAGGCTTCAAAAGAGTTGTGTCGCGCTTTTTGTAGTATTCGTTGAAATCGAGACGGGTGCCAAATAACTGGAGATTCGGGTTTTCATGGGAGTTGAGGGTCAGCAGGAAACCGCGCACGGCCTTTTCGTAGGTTTCGGCAATATCCTTTAGGCTACGTCCGGCCATGATTACCCGCTGCTCAAACATTTTGCACTCCTGATCGCGCTGCAACTTCTGTTCGGCGGTCAGGCCGTATCGGCCCTTCTTCTCAGACTCCGCCACCATTTTCTCCAGGTCCTCGCGAGCCCTTAGCTCCGCAAAGCAGTTTTGATAGAATGCCGCTTGCCACGTCTCTAGCGCTATAATGTTCTCGAAAGCGGTCTCCAGCTTCTTCTCCTTCCCCGTCGACTGGCTGGTGAAGCAGCCCACCGATATCTTGTTCAGGAATTGCTCGTGCGCTTCCAGGATCTCATCGAGGGCAGTCGCTGCGCGCATCTTCTTTTGCAGCTCAACCCAGTTGCACTCGATCACCTCGAAGAGGATATAATATTGCATTTGATGAATGAAATGCATGATCTCGGAGGTAAACATATGCAGGCGGTGGGTAGTCCTTCCAATTTCCTGGTTCAAGCAGCGTAGCTTCTGTAAAGAGTGATAGAAACCGTGAATTAGTTCATATTTACATATAATCGGAACATCATATCCCATTTAAAGCTGTTCAATAATAGTTATCCTTAAATAAAGAAAAAAATAAATTAAATTGCTTGTAACGGACCGATTATTTTAAACAGGTGGCAACCCTAAGGCAAACAATTCGATAAGTGCCAGCCACGACTATCGAGTGCGGCTTTGTTTACATCCGCAATTTAACCCGTGGTTTGGATTCCCTTTATCATCATCCGGCTTATCAGTGCCTGATCATCACTGCGAAGATTACACACAGCGTGGCCAGCGATGTCCCTCTCGATTTTCAAAGACCTGCCGGCGGAGCATCCGCGCCACCTGATTCCCTCGCTCTGCAGGCAGTTCTACCACTTGGGATGGGTCACCGGCACTGGCGGTGGGATGAGCATCAAATTCAAGTGGGTGAAGCCGAGGGGAGCCTATCTGCTGATCCCATTAATCTTATTGGATTTCCTTTGCAGCGATGAGATCTATATAGCGCCATCGGGCGTGCAGAAGGAGCGCATGGAGCCGGAAGATCTCTTTGTGCAGGATATTACCGGCAAGGATATTCAACTGCCGCCTACGATCAGGGGTCTGAAGAAGAGCCAATGCACGCCGCTCTTTATGCTGGCATACCAGCATCGCAACGCCGGCGCCGTTATCCATACGCACTCCCAGCACGCCGTAATGGCCACACTCCTGTGGCCTGGCAAAACCTTTCGCTGCACGCACCTGGAGATGATCAAGGGCGTGTACGATGAGGTAGAGAAGCGACATTTGCGCTACGACGAGCAGCTGGTTGTCCCCATTATCGAGAACACGCCCTTTGAGCGTGACCTGGCTGATAGCATGTATGCCGCCATGATGGAATATCCGGGCTGCAGTGCCATCTTGGTGCGACGCCATGGCGTCTACGTTTGGGGTCAGACCTGGGAGCAGGCCAAGACTATGTGAGTTGCCCCGCCACACCCCACGGAAGCTAACCCTAAGCTTTTATTAATTTAATTTATTTTTGTTTTTAAAACAGGTCGGAGTGCTATGACTATCTGTTTTCCATTGCCGTGGAAATGAAGAAGGCTGGGCTTGATCCGGAGAAGTTTGAAAGCTCGTAAGGAAATGGAGAAGGCATTTTGGATAACCCCACAATATAACATACATATATAATCCCTTGTAAGTTCTGATTAAGCAGAACTAGAGTTATACGCATAATAAAAACATCCTTATAAAAATATTATAATCTGTTTTTGTAGATCTCTGCATTAGAAAAGTGTTTTAAAATACCTAATTATTATTTTAAAAAATATCTAAGATGGGAATTAGCTTTTAGGGAGTATTTTTTGGAGGATATTATTCTTAATCCTTTAATGTCTGTTGTTCAATTAATAATCATTATGATAATAATATAGAAGAAATTAAATTTCTTGGTTTTAATCACCATTAAGGAGATTTATTTTTGATGCATTAACAAATTATTGACAATTAAGACTCCAATTTTCCGAACTACACATATTTTTGTGTTTAGAGTTTAATTATTTTTAATTATTTTTAACAAATTAGATAGTTAATGTAATATTAATTGTAAATACCTTTAAAATAATACATGGGAACAGAAATCGCTATCTCTTCAACTAAATATTTTAACAATGTTTCGAGATATTTCGGAGTATTTTTGCGGCGCTGCAAGGGTATGGGTTTAAGAGAATTCGTCTTGAATGGAGCTATGAGGTGGCATAATTTTGGATGGCAAAATAATCTCTGGGGACACTTGAGCCCTTATCGCCGGTTTTATGGACATTTCAAACTGGGTGCGCACTTTGCACTAAAATTTGGACTAGGAGCGTGGTAACAGCCATGGCCAACAGCTGATAACCGCTGTTAAAGGTCCATGTTAGGCGCAGCATGTTAATGTTAAAGTCTAAACTTCACACACCTGCTACAGTGGTTAGAAAGTAAAGGAACAATTGTTTTTTTTTTATATAGGTTTTTAATGTTTTTTTTTTATAATAATAATTGAAATCCAAAAAATAGGAAACATATATGTATCTAGTATAAACATACCAATTCGTTTTTTCTTTTGAAATTATTTATTACATAAATAAATCATTATAAATTGTCCTCAAAAATCAAATTCTTTGGAGAGTCTATAATTTGTTCACAAGTAAATAAAAAATTGAAGCACATTACGTGCATTTTAAATTTCCAAAATTAAAAATTGTTTAGTAAAAGTTTCTAAAAGATTCTCCCTTTGCCACACTGTGCCTTAGCCGGCTTTCATTTGTGCGAATGCGAGAGCACATCACACCACCGACGCAGCAATGCATACGCAATCGCAATGAGTGCGAGAGAGTGAGCCGGAGAACACCGACTGGCTCTCTTTTCTGTACGATGTACTATGGGCTAGACGACCAATTTTCTTAGTCAAAATTAATAACTTGCTTAAATTAAGAGATTGCAACTTGGACTCACTTTGTACACCTGTTCAAAAAACAGATTTTAACTCAAAGTTGCACATGCATTTACCATGTATTAACCCGGGTAAACCAAATTTTGTTGTATTATTTTTTAATTAATAATATACATAATTACATATGTAGTCATATCAGAGGGGGTTCCTTCCTGATTGATTGGATCAAAAATGATCAAAAACGTAATTACGTGATTATGTTATAAATGGACTTCTCCTTACTAACTATTAAACGAGATCAAGTCACGTTTTTTGGTTAAAGTTTAAAGTTTAAAAAGTTTTTTTTGGGCATGAAAAGTGGTTGGTACGACCATAGTGCGATGTGCCTGTATTGCCGTCTCGCCCTGGCAGCGGCAGAGGGTGAGAGTAGAAAAAAGCGACAATAAAATCGGCGATTGCACGCTGCCTGCTCATTACTTCGCGTTCTTAGCTCAAAGCGTAAGCAGTTTTTACGGCGCACTAGTGAAAAGCTCCCGCTAAATTTTCTTTTTTTTTTTTTCTAATCCCGGAAAAACATACAGAAAACACATCACACACACACCACAGCAAACATGTCTCTGCAGTCGGACGCCGTTTTCCAAAAGATCATCGATGGCCTAAAGGAGAATGAGGCCAAGGCCAAGGCGGTCAATGGTGTGTTCCTGTACAAAATCACCAAGGATGGCAAGGTGGCCAAGGAGTGGAGTAAGTAGTAGTAGTACTAACCCTTAATCACAAACACACACTCGCAGGCACACCCCTCCAGTACGTGGTCTTTTCACGCGTGTGTGTGCGTGTGTGTGTAAGCGGTGGAGCAGCGAGCGCGCAGCAGTTCAAAGTGCAGAGTTTTTTTTTCTGCCTCTGTACTTTGGCTCTTGCACAGCTGTTGGCATTAACATTTACTTACATCTATGTTATGTTAAACTCCTTCGATGGGGGAAAGTCTATTAAAGTCGCAAAAAGCCACAAAAACCCCCATTTTAAATGCGAAAAACCATTTCCATTCCCCATTTTAAATGCGAAAAACCATTTCCATTCCCCATTTACCTGCCTCAAATCTCAGGAATACCCCAAGTAACATATTTTCCCCTATTACATCTTCCAGCTCTGGACTGCAAGAGCGCCAAGGCGTACGAGGGACCTGCCCAGGGCGTCAAGGTTGACACCACTCTGACGGTGGCCGATGAGGATATGGTTGACATTGCTCTCGGCAAGCTCAATCCCCAGGCTGCCTTCATGAAGGGCAAGCTGAAGATTGCTGGCAACATCATGCTCACCCAGAAGTTGGCGCCGCTGCTTAAGACCGACGCCAAGTTGTAAGGAGGAGCCAGCCAGCCACCAGGAGCAGCCCGCACAACATTCCTCAGCAAAAAAAAATAACTAGCGCGTGTGTGTGTGTGTTTTATATACAATATTCTTCTTTTTTTTTCTGTGCTTGTTGTGTGTGCATTCTCGTGTAATATTGTATTCGTGTTTTTGTTTCACCACATAATTAATTAATTAATGTTATTTTTGTACGGGAGAAATCGTCTACAAAGAAAACCTAGAAAATAATATATAAGGCGAACTATCGAACTATATACATATGGTTGTTTCGTTATGCCCTTTGATACCACGGTTGGGTCTATCGCTAAGTGGGTTTATAATCTTAATGGATTAGATTGAAGCGCTAATCTTATCTTCGATTTCCTCACTGAAAAACTATACCCAACTTCTTGGACTTCCTTTAAGGCGTAAGCTTTTATTTAAGCAAATAATACGTCGTCACTCTTAGGCGGTTCTCGAATTTCATAGGATTGTCAGATCAAGTTTACTACGATATATTTAGTCATAAGGAATCGGTTGTTTAGTTTGTTGTTTACATTATACATGCTCTTTTTAAACGATAAGAGCACTCTGTTAAAAACTGCATTAAAATCCGCCAACTATATCTGATAGCTACCATATAAACATACATGCGAAACAGGGTGTTTCGTGTAATTTATACTTCTAGTATCAAAATCTTGTATTATAAGTAACAAATTATCTGCAAGGGTATATCAACTTTGGCTCTACCCGTAGTTAGCTCTTCTTACTTGTTTAAATATCGAAAAGATTAAACAAAAGAGAAAGCTGTACGCAGCATCGGAATATATGTTTTGTTTTTGTAATCCTTATTAGCGAGCTGTGTAGGTTTTCTTGTTGTTCTTGTTGGTTTTGGAACCCTAAGCGGTTGGGTTATCTCACTAACAAACCCTCAAAGGCATCACATCATTATAAGTTTAATAGAAAATACTTTTTCAAGGCTAAATATTTCAAAAATCGTTGACCGAAAAGAGATCATTCCTTGCATTAGGGAACTTGCAGTTAAAAACCAGCATCGGAGGAATGGAACTCTGGAGCCGCTGTTATCACCCAGCGGATGGAGCACTCGAGGCGACCCCATTGATAAGCGTGAAATAAATGGGGGGAACAGGGAACAGTGAACTCACCTTCGCATTGCACATCTGCGTCTTCCAGATCTTCATCGAGAGCACAAACTCGATGTGCTTGAGGCGCCACAGCGGCTTGAAGATGGCCTTGTATGTAGGCATCGTTGGCTCCAGCATGGTGGCCAATGGCCCATGGACGGTGTACTGCAACGATATGATGTCCCAGCCACAGTCGCCGGGGAATGGCAGCTGCAGCACCACATCCAAGTGGTTGAGTATCTCCGGATCCTCGTGGTGTGCATTCTCGCAGCGCAGCGCCGCGTCCAACATGGCCGAGAGGTCGTGAGCGTATATATCAGTGCCATTGCGCTCCAGTTCGCCTCTGCAAGCAAAAGTTTGGGATATATCTAAGCTTTTTTTTGGCGCCACAGGCTAAGACTCACTTCATGTGCTGGATGAGAATGCTGACAAAGTCGCCCTGGCCCAGCAGCAGGTAGCGGCGCATGCCATGCAGATGATCCAGCAGCTTGTGTGGACCCACCATGATGTCCAGGACATGCTTGGAGGTCTGAGCGTAGCATATGTCCACAGCGGCATGCCAATCCGAATCCTGGACATACGAGAA
Source organism: Drosophila baimaii (assembly GCA_018874675.1). Classification (NCBI taxonomy): domain Eukaryota; kingdom Metazoa; phylum Arthropoda; class Insecta; order Diptera; family Drosophilidae; genus Drosophila; species Drosophila baimaii. Next base: position 53,662 of record JAEIIU010056887.1, on the reverse strand, counting down.
TATTTGGTTGGCTGCACAAGGGGGAAATATTGGGATTATAGGATATATATATAAAGCATTAGCTGGAAAAAATCGATTCTCAACGGAATAATCGATCGATTTTATCGATCTGTTAGAAAAAATAACGATTAAGTCGAAGAAAACAAACTTTAAAATAGAAAACAAAAATCAAAACATATTTTTATATTTATAAACTGTAAAAAACAATTTATATTTAAATCATTTTCATACATTAAAAATAAAAAAAAAAATAAAAAAGAAAACCAAAACCAAAAGAATCGATTATTGATCGATTTTCGACCCGAAGAATCGATTATCGATCGATGTTGAAATCGATTTTTTCCCATCTTTACCCTCTTGCACTCACTATTTCGGTCAAAGATATCCTTGAGTTCGGCCCGGTTCTTCCCCAGATCCTGCTGCTCGCACACTTCCCTCAGAAAGTTTATGCTCTTGCCCGTCTTGAGGATCTTGTCGGCCAGGTCCTGGGGCACAAACTTGGGCAGCATAGAGTGACGCAGCCGGAACTTGTCGTGCCACAGCCGATCGGGGCCAACTTCATTGAGTGCCTCCACAAAGAACTCGCCATGGACATCGGTAATGCCGCCCTCCAGCATCCACTTGGAGATCATGCCGCCCAGCGGGACACAGATAACGACCAGAAGGTCGTGCACCAACTTGTTCACCGTCGGATTGCCATTGTCCAGCATATCGTACAAGGTGGAGGCCAGCTCGCCGCCCTTCAACATCTGGCACTTGTCGGCAATTTTGGCCAGCCACTGCAGGCGGAGCAGGGGCTTCACATACCAGGAGAACAGGCTGATCAGCTTGCGCTCGCCGCAGGCGGCAGCACCAGGCGAGGGAAGGATCGGGGCCACAGGACCCAGCGAGGGAAGGATCGAGGTCGAAGCATAGTCCGCAGGAAGGATGGCGCGAACACCAGGAACCGGCGGAAGGATCGGGACCGCATTCACACTGTTCTTCATCTTGGCGGCCAGATTCGACACCTCGCCGCGGTACTCGATCAGCTCTGTCCGCAGCTTACATATCAGGGCCTGGCCCATGACCCCCATGGGGTTAAAGCCGGTTGTCACGTCCGCGAACTTGGTCACGCGATCGTGATAGTAGCCCAGCTCGGACATTCGCAGGAGCAAGCCCGCATCCCCGCTGTCCAGCACGCGGGAGTTCACAGGATCCAGCTTGAAGTATCCGGTGATAATGTCCTTCTTCAGATACTTTCCCTGCAGGCCGACAAAGGAGTTAAGGGCACACATTACCAGGCTCTGCGGGGGCTCCAGCTGGTGAGTTTGTGAGCACGATACGATCTCGTACTTCGTGGCGGGTTGGCGAACCAACTCTATGCGCGTCTGCGACGAATTGTAGCCCAAACCATTGCCATTCTGCAGTGACCGCGCGCTGGTCACCTGGCTGAGGCAATCGCCGCTGGGACTTGAGGCTGCATTCTCTGAAGCTGTCGTTGGTGGTGGCGTTGTCTGTGACGATGGCGTTGGCGACGACGAAGGCTCCAGTGGCTTGTCTGCCAAGGCGAGCAGAAACCCGATTAGCGAGTGCCGAAGCTGGGGATTGATTTTCAGCAACAGGAGCTTATTGTAAAGGATGATAAAATGGCTGGAGACATCGCTATCTGAGTCCCGGCGGGAGCGCAGAATGCGTATGATCTTCTGGATACAATCGCGTTCGTTGAGCGGCGTCGAGGGAGTCGAATCGCTTGGCGTGTCGGATATGCAGAGAGCAGCACGGGACAGAGTGGCCTCTAGGGGAGGATGCACAAGGATTCACAAGGATTAGATATGTGTAGAGCACACGGGGAGGATCCCCAGGATATGTATTTTTTGTTTAAAAAGAAAATTAAGTATAAGGAAAGGTAAATAAATACATTTTTACATTAAAATCAAAATAATCTATCAATAAACTCTGGGGGACCTTTCGAGGTCCAATTTTAATACCCCAAAAATGCCCCAAGAGCTCCTTGAGCTCCAGTCCTGCTGCTAGAGATCCCAAAAACTTACCGTGAACCTCACGCCGATGATGACCCTGAATGCAGATGATCAAATCGTTGACAATATTCATGAGCTGCTGGGACTGGTCGGAATATGACGCGTACGTAGCACCACCCATCATGTTCTGTATTCCTGGGGATTCGGGAATCCAAAGAGCCGCGCGCGCAATTCCTTACTTTTTGGACCCTCAAAAGACGCTGCAAATTTCGCTGGCGTTGCAAGGCAAAAAAAGCCAGGAGGCGCCCGGGTAACCAACTGCTTGATAAATGTGTCAGGACACACACTCGCCGGCCAGGATTCCAGATGACAATGCACTTCAATGGCTGGCAGTGGCGGAAATGTCTTTGGGGCACAGAGTAATCCAGAATTCAAATGGCGCGTATTTTATGCAAAATTTAATAAATTTACAAAAAACCAACAACTAAAAAGCAACAGTGTGACCGTATGTGTATAGAGGGTTGATACTAAAAATAATAGCATGGTCCGTGTCTGCATAATACGCAGATATTTAAAAAAAAAAATATGTATGTATTTTATGTGGAACGTGTCGAACAAGCATCGGTCAAATACTGAACTCAAAGTTGACATTAGAAAAGAAGAATGATTATTTAAGAAAAAGTTTCTATGTTGATTTTGAAATGAATGTATTTTACTTATCGATATATTGCGATAGCTTCAACTACCAGTCGTTTTGCCACACTGGCAACCATTTCAAATCAGTCTGGCAGCGCTGGCCCTCTATACACTTGTATTTTTGAATCCCAACTGAAGGAATTTCCGATTGGAAGACCGCCACCCGGTGCAACCGGTAGTTTTTGAATTTGTTTATTCGCGCCCCATGGAAGGCGGCAGCATGCCACTGGCGGCAGTTAAGGTATTTACACCCTTTAAGCCAAGCGAATGTTTCCGGGGCCCATGAGAATATGTGTGGTATGCAAGGAGGAGAGGTATTTGTGTTGGTTGGGGCAGCAACCAAAACAACAACCGCAGAAGCAGCAGCAGCAGCAACAACAATAACCTAACGCCGCCGACAACAGCACAGCCTTCCAGCGTCCAGTCTCGAGCTCGTGGAATGCGGCTCAGCAAGTTGGAGTGAAGCCGTTGCCACCATTGATATGGTTGCTGTTGCTGTTGCTGCTGCTAATGTTGTTGTAGCAAAGCAGGAGCAGCGCCATTGCGCTCGTGTATGTGTGTGTGATCAGGTTTGAGAGGCACAGTGGTTCAAATTGAAGCAAGTCCTTGCATGCATTCAAGTAAAGTTTTTAACTAATTTCGGTAGATAATAGTGGCACCTATTAAGTTTGGTTGTAACTGTTTAAGTTATTTAAACAAAAAAACAAAGCTAACATAATTTGGCCCTTAATTGGTCACAGAAAACAACAACAAAAACAAAAAAAAAAAGATTATTTTTGAGCCCTTCGGCTCCACGGTGGCAAGCGGCGTTTTGGAATTGGCTCGTTCCACTGCTCACCTGTCCGTGTGTGTGCGCGCGCGCTGCCTGTATGAGTGAGAGCGAGAACGTAAGGTGAAAAGGAGACGGAGACAGTCCGTTCACTTGCTATACCCGGCAACTAGAGGGTGCCAGGGGTATCATCTTTTTGTGTCAGCCAGGCAGTAGGATGCATCTTTAACTCATAAAGTTGATGTACTCCTTCTTCTTTTATGTACTTCTTCTTGCCATGTAGAAAGAGAGAGCGCGCTCTATAGCCGCTCGTTATCTCTGTCTTTGCTAGGACGTTGCGCTATGTCCTACATAAAAAATGCGTATGGAAAAAAAATCGTATGGCGTTCGGAGTCTTAGAAAGTAGAAAGTCTTTGGCTTAAGCAAGTCCATATGATCACCTAGCTCTCTGAGAGTAAAAGAGCTATATTTCTCGACCCTCCAACAACAATTTGCATTCGGATTACCAAATTAACGGTAAAGTTCTTGCTAAGCTAAACGAATAAGCAGAGAATGAAGAAAATACGCAAAATTGATCTTTCCAAGGGCAATTACAATAACAAAGTGAGCTGGAAGAGCAACGGCATGAACACTGTAAGAAAATTCTTATAGGTTAGGCGAATGTTTTCTTACAATTTGATTGAAATCGAATTAAAAAAACATGGCTGCACATATTTCTTCATCTCCTGTGTATCGACTCTAGAATTACTAAGTAGTAAGTAGAGAGTCTTTGCTTATACTATGGACGTCTACATAGTGACGATGAACACCGAGAGTGTACGCAAGGCTACTAAATTTTTCTGACATTAGAGCTGTTTGGGGCCGGCGTAGCAAACCAGCGAAATTCTGTTCTATCTATCTATCTTTTATCCAAGTCCGATGCTCCCTTTGAAAGATATTTAATAAACAACATTTGGTCGGCCCTTTTCTTAAATGAAAACTTTAAATTGTTTGTCTGTCTGCGTGTCTTAATAGAATCTCTGTTTTAAATTTCTGAAACCACTTTTATTATTTTGTTTTTTTTTTTTTTCTTTTGCTGTAATCGTCACGCTGTTTAAAAAACAAGACTTAATTTATTCAGCTTAGTGTAGTTTGCGGAACGTATTAATATAAATTATTTGTAATTAAAGTTTTGGTAATATAATCATTTTGCGTCTGGGAAATTGATATCAAAAGTCGTACGAATTAAAGGTGCATTCGTCACTTTTTTCTTTTCGGATTAAAAGTTATTATTGCTTAATTCCGAAGACACGGGTCCAAGTAACGGTCAAGAATCACAAGATAATAATCTGCATTATTTCTCAAGTCTATCGGAGGTATGTATATATATTTATACAGAAATGTATATTACATATGTACCTGTGATGCTAAAGATGCGTCCCCGGGTATCCCACAGTCGAGCACTCTTAACTGTGGCTTTCTTACTTCCTAACTGGTTGTTGTGTGGAGCGAATAGGTACTAGAACGAACCGCTGCTGGAATGGATGGAGTGGTAGTGGCAGTGGCAGTGGCAGGAACGATCCGATCGCAGTCGTGGATTGTCACTCGATCGGTCACCGCGTCACCGCGTCGTCGCCTCGTTCCACTTGTCGACCTCTCGCGCGCGCTCGCTCCCTGCAGCGATCTGTAGGATCGTATCGGCTCTCTGGGCTCCTCCGGCATGCAGCCAGCATCCGCAATAGCCAGGGCAATTAATTGGAGTGATCCGGCGCCACCTCCGCACCACCACCGCCGCAAAGATGGCCATGTAAAGGTCAGGGGTCAGGAGCGGAAATTAAAATAGCCAAAAAGGAACGCGGAACGCGGAGGTAAACTCGTTTTACAACCTGCCAAATTGCATTAAGGTCTCGATTATTGCCGTTTTTGGTAGCTGCCTTGTGTGTGTTTTTTTGTTTTTTGTATTATTATTATTTTGTGTTTGTAATATTTGTTTTACTGTGTGTTTTGTGCTGGTCAGCAAAAAAAAAAAAAAGAAACCGAGAGTTTCCCAGGCGGAGAGTTCCATTGAATTTCGGACTTGAGGCCCTGGGAACCCGAACTTTAAAGTGTAAAAACCCATAAACAGAACCAGATCTTAGGTCCTTGTAAATGCATATATAATGTGGTGGTATTTGGTTATCTCCAGGGAATCGTATGTATATACATACATATGTGTGTTGTTGCACCTGAGCTTCTTCCACTAAAAGGCACCGTTACCATTAAGGCACAGAAAGAAATGAATCTTAAACCTTTTTCCTATGAAACTAAGCCAAGTTTAAATAAAATCATCGCTTAAATATTGGATGGAAAAACAAAACAATTATTATAATAAAAACTTAATATTTTTGAGTATGTCCTAGAGCGAAAAGATCTTTTGTAACATCAACATAATTATATTTAAAATGTGGCTTTTTATAAGATATTCACTGCATCTCTTTAGGAATACCTATACAGATCGTCTGCCAGAAGACTATAGTATAGTTATTTCGATTCCATCACGAATTTTCATCAGTATATTGCCAGCTATATATACTAACTTATAAATATATATTTACCTGGCTATAGTATATAGCTTCTCTTGATCTTCAGCGCTCTCGCATGACTTCTTACTCACTCCTCACTCCACTCCACTTCTCGCAAGCGTGCGAATCTTAGGTTTCCCGCTTTTGCTTTTACATCCCGATGGATGCCATCCGCCATCCACTAATTACCCAATATGTACATACATGCTATGCCCGGCCGCCGCATAATTTGTGGGAAAGTTGCGCCCATGCACCACGGCGGCGGTCGTAGATGCAGTTAGCGTTAGCCGCTGGTGAAACGAAAGTGCCCAGAGCACTCAAGCTCCATGGTCAAGTGCCGTTACATCCCCAACATCGCTTTCCAGGCTTTGAGCTACCAAAAAGATGCTAACGCTCCAGTAATGGAGATGTGCTTAAGGAAATGTTTAAATTTACCAAAATTACTTGATTCTGTTGTTACTTTGTTTTAAAATGTAGAGGAGATCTATTTAAAACACGTCAAAATATGAGAAATATATTGAGAAATAATCCTAAAAAAATATATATATATTTACATATTTGTCCTTGGATTTTACAAAATCTAACAATATAAGACCCTAATATATTTAGAAACAAGTAAGGAAAGCTTTCTTCGGGCGGAAGTTTATATACCCTTGCAGCTAATTTATTACTAATTAAACAAGATTTTGATACTAAGAGCATAAATTACACGAAACCCCCTAATTCGCATGTATGTTTATATGGTAACTATCAGATGTAGTTGGACGATTTTAATGCACATTTTAGCAAAGTGTTCTTATCGTTTAAAAAGAGCATGTATAATGTAAAATGTATATTAGATGTAAAATTCATATGTAAACTATAAATTTATACCGATCTTTCCTATGGCAGCTATATATATTGGTCTGTGGCTAGATCAACTCGGCTGGTGATGCTTATCAAGAATGCTTTATGGGGTCGGAGATGACTCCCCTTTACTACGCTGCAAACATACTATAATACCCTGCAAGGGTGTTAAAATCTTAGAAAAAATCTTTAAAAAATGTGACATTAACTGGATTTTGAAAGGAAAACTGGTGTCGTTGGAGTTTTGAACTAATAATAATATGAAAATGTTGTATATTAACAATGTATTAAAAATATTTGATTAAGTCATGAAATAATATACCTAGATGGTTTTAAATCGATTGAGGGTTTATATAAGAAATTGAATAATCGATGAATATCTTTTGTAATATGCTGGAATAGGATAAATAGTGTTCATAGTTGGACGAACTTTGGCTTAGCTTATCTACTTTGAAACAAGCTCTGATATCGTAGTCCCCTGACTGTAAAGGTTTAAAATACACATATTTTCTATTAATGATTTTTGCCAACTCGTGGTCTAGTTGGACTTGATTTTAAGTATATATTTTTTATGTATGACAATCAAGACACACATATTATTTTTGTAGCGAGGTTTGTCCAGAAGGGTTTCGATTGATATCTAATTCAATCATCATCAGTGGGTATTTTGCTAAGATCCTATGCATTAGTTTTTACTTAAACGTTCGTGCTTGGAATCTCGACTTGAGAATTACTAGTGAACTTTTTGTGTATCTTTATATTTTATATAAAATATTCCCATTATCCTTATTATTATTTTTTATAATATTTTAACATTTTAAAAGACAGTTTCCTCTCATGACTACTTGCAGGCTGATTAATCCTGGTTTTGCACTTGCTCCTCGCCACCGCCGAGTCCACAATGTGAGCACAGTGTAGCGTCCAATACGCTGGAAATGCTTAAGCACGCCTCGAATGCGAGCAGTGCCGCTGGGACCACCGTTGTCCCTGTATCCGCCCCACCCACCGCATCCACCGCATCCGCATCCGGAGGCGCTCCCCTTGGCGGCGGCGGCGGCGTCGGTGGCCAGCTGCTGCGCACCGCCAGCGTTATCGTTGCCAACAGCAGCAGCAGCACCAACAATATTAGTTGCAATGGGAACAGCAACGGCAGCAACAGCAACAATAATAGCAATGGCAGTGGCAGCGGCCACAACACACCCCCAGTTGCCATGGCGGGAACGGGAGCGGTAGCGGGAGCGTCAGCAGGAACAGGTACAACCACCACCACCAACGGTGGCGGTTCACCGACGCCAGCACAAGCAGCTGCCGTGGCCAGCACCGCGCGCAATATCCACCTGCGTCCGCCGCAACCGCAGCCCCTGAACATATCAGCCGCCCTAAATGCCTCGGCGGCCAGCACGAGCACCCTGCTCAATGGCGGCGCACGTGTGTCCAATGGCCCGACGCTGCTGAATATTGCCACCCCGCTCCTAAAGCCGCTGACCCCGCTCACACCGCTAACGCCCAATGGCCACTGTCTGGGCAATGGGAGCGTTCATCATCACACCTACACCAATCAGCACATCCTGGCCAGCAGCCAGCAGCAGCAGCAACAGCAGCAGCAGTCGATGCACCAGCATCATCATCAATCCCAGTCCCAGCACCAGCAGCAGCAGCAGCACCAGCAGCAGCAGGTGCCCCTACAGGTCCACCACCTGAGCAGCCAGGTGCCGGGGCACAACTACAGTCACTGCAACAACCTGACCGCCAACTCCATGCTCCACAAGCTGTCCAAGCCGGGACCCTCGCCCCGTGAGGCCCTAACCAGCCTGGGCCTGCTCTGCCTGAGTAAGTGCTTCCATTCCATTCCAGTTCCGAGCTCCGTTCATAATCTCCGTGTCTCCGTACTTGCAGTTTCCCTGCTCCTGGCGCTGCTGTCGCTGATCTTCCTGCTCCGGATCTCGCCCACCGGACGGGAAGATGCCGTGGGACGTGGTGGGCCGAGCAGCGAGGATTTCATCCTGGTCTACGACGTCACACTGGCTCTGGGCGCACTCTCGCTGTCGCTGAACCTGTGCTGCCTGCTGGTCTGCGCCATCCAGTTCCTGTTTGCCGTGAAGCTGCGGGCGCCGGCCTTCGAGGGGCGGGAGAACCAGTATCTGGCCAAGTCCAGTGTCAGTCGCACCTGCGCCGTCAGCGGCTTCTTCATCTCCATACCGGTGTTCCTTACCGGACTCATCCTGTACACCTTTAGCCACTTCCACTCCACGCCGGCGATCGTGACCAGTGTGCTGATTGGCGTGGGCATTGTCTTCTGTGGCGGCGCCATGGTGCACAACGTCTTTGTGTGGCAGCGCGAGAAGACCATCAGTTATCGCAGTGCTCCGCTGGGTCTGTCCCAGCTCCTGACGCCCCTGCCGCCCGCCGCTGCGGTGCCCCTTTCGCACAACCTGTCACTGCTCTCGGCCGCCCAGCTGCCGGTGCCGCTGGCCCTGCCTGTGCCGCCGCTTCCACTGCCGCTGTCGCCAGCCAATGCGTACCACACCGCCTCGCCGCCGGGGCCACCGCCGCAGTTGTATCAGGGCCATCATGCCTGCCTGCTGCAGCCGCCGTCCGTGACGCCGGTGTCGCCCAATCACTCGCACGGCAGCTTCAATCCGCTGCTCAGCAGCAACCTCATGATCAGCGCAGGAGGAGGAGGAGGGGGCGGCGGCGGAGCTGTGAACTCATCATTCCTTGTGCGTCCCGCCACGGCCACTCCGCCCACGCCGAGGCCTGGGAACAACAACAGCTGCCTGACGACGGCGGGACGCGATGCCTGCGGCTCGGTCAGTCCGGGCATCCCGCCCACGCTGGACATGAGCAACATGACCATTTCGCTGCACGAGCTCTCCACGCTCGTCTAGATGTAGACCCCCTCCCCGCCCTTAGGCATAGGATTAGTATTATGATAGACGAGACAGCCACCGCGCACGCATCTTGCCGAACTTAGTCCCTAGGAGCGAACGCCTACTGTAAATATCTGTACAAAGTATATGTTAACCGCATCGCAATTCGCCAGTAAAGATAGCTTACCACGGATACTGCTCTTTAATTATGTTTGGGTTGGTCTCTCCTCAAGTGGGGAATGAAGGGTCTTAGGTATAAGTGATGGGATTCATTCTGGGAGCTCCTAATATATACATAGGTGTATGGTTATGTCATGCTCCAAACCTCAAAAAGGACTCATCCGTTCTGATCATTCGACTCGCTGGAAGAACGATAAGAAACAAGTAAGGAAAGCTTACTCCAGGCGGAGCCGAAGTTGATATACCCTTGCACCCTGTTAGCCATACTATAGGTATAAATAAATTGAATTTTGATTAATTTGAAAAAACTTTGCATTAAAAAATAATTATATATCAAAGATAAAGAGATATAGTTGAAGAAGATTAATGAAGATTCATATTCACAACTTTTATATACTAAAAATTTAAATTACACGAAACACCCTGTTTCGCTTTAATGTATGTAGCTAATATTTATATGGTAGCTATCAGATACAGTTCCCTGATTTTAAAATAAAGTGCTCTCATCTTTTAGAAAAAGTATGTATAAAGTTTTAAAAGGATAGCTTCAAAAATAACGAAAATATGTCAATTTAGAGCGATCTTGTGCCAGCTATACAATACATATATTGGTTCGATTTCAATGAAATTTTTAATGTTTTGGTATAGTTATATGTATAATAGACAAACAAATGAAGTTTCATTTAAATATCTTGAAAAATAGGGAAAGTATGGCAATTTTTCCCGATCGTTTCTATGACAGCTATAGGATATAGTAGTCCGATTTCATCCGTTCCGACATATAAACGTCTATCCTGAAAGCCCGATAACTCAAAAACTGAGAGACTAGTTTGCATATATATAAGACAGACAGTCGGACATGGCTAGATCAACTCGGCAGGTGATGCTGATGCTGAAAATATATATTCTTAATGGGGTCGGAGATGACTTCCTTCACTGCGTTGCAAACATCATGGCAAAACTATAATATTCTCTCCAAGGGTATAAAATGTCTCTCTTTCTCTCTCTCTTGATTGCGCTGGACTGTATTCGGAGAGACAAAATGCGAAACATTCTTAGAGTGCTGCTCAGCTACATAAGCCTCTCTTTCGCTACTCACATGCCAAAAACGCTAGAAAATGATACAACTAAAGAAGGTAGCCTCGTCGAAATAACTGCCCTCTTTTGAGGACTCTATTTGCGCTGTCGTTCGCTTGCTTTCTCTTTCTAGCCCATGTTTCTATATATATTTAGAGTCCTCATCGAAGCTGATGAGGCTACCTTCTATAGTTATACAATGCGCTAGAACGACTAAGATAAGTAACGGCCATACATTTAAATTGCCATATGCAAGCAATTTTTCTGTTTCTGACAAAAATTGCGTTCACTCCGTTCTCTCAAAGCTGAGAGCAACAGAGTCTGTAGCCAGCGCTGGGTCCAGAATGAGAAATACATGTGCAAGAAAATCGTATGGCGTGAAGCTGGTCTTATTTTAGAAAATAAAGAGTGTAAAGAGAGAAAGATAAATATATTTCTCTCTTCAGAAGAGTGTAAAGAGAGAAAGATGATTATCTTTCCGCTCTCTTTAGACTATTCTAAAGAAAGAAAGATGTTTATCTCTCTCTTTACACTCTTCTAAAGATAGAGATATTGATCTCTCCGCAAAGCAAGCGCTGCCAAGAACCCAAAGTCTCCTCTGGCACTTTTACCCATTTGGGACGTTTCTTTGATTTCGTTCTCAATTAATTCCGCGGTTAACCTGGCGAGATCTGCTCCCAACAGGGCACGGCTCTTTGCCTGGCCTGGATGTATGCTAGTTTGGGCCTCCCCACATCCACCCTTGGAGTACCCCAGTGTCCTTGCTTGCCAACGTAAAGGAGTACACAATGCCTTCTCAATTCAACTCGTAACGATTTTATTTGGAGCTCATTACTCACAAAGCCCAATTCATATGGGGAACCAAAAAAACTGAAAACTAAAAACATAAAACATCTCGAATCTCTGGAATCTCTGGAATCCCTTCTAGTGTCTCTTGGATCGTCCGCGCTTCTTGGGCGGCACATGGGCCTCGCTGGTGCCTGTTGTAAAGGGTATTATTATTATTATTATTACTAATTGGTGGCCATCCAGGCGGCTTGTGACTTACCCTCAGTGGGTGTGGGTGTTCGGGATGTCGGTCTCTCCGACAACGGCGACTCCGGTCTCGAGGCGGGCTGCCGGCGCGGGCGTAACTCACGCGTGCCCAGTTCACGCATCACGACGGCGTTGGCCCTGCTCATTGCGTCGGAGCTGGTCTCGCTCTGCTCGGAGTTATGGCGTCTGGAGGTGCGGCGAAGTCGCGGCTGTTCGGATTCGAACGGAACTGGGGATGCAGGCAAGGGATCTTTGGAGCTGGCCCTGCGCACACGCGTCCTAACTGTGCGCACGGGCTGGGGCGCGGTGGGGGCGGGCGATGCCGGCACACTGGCGCCGCGCAAGGAGCGGCGTGGCGTGGTCGGCGGCTCACTGAGGCCGCGCGAGGAGCGGCGCGGTCTGGGACTCTCAACGGACTGTGCAGTGGTGGGAGCTAGCGAGGCGCCGCGGCCATGGCGTGCCCCAACTACTCTCGAGGGCGTCGCGACATCCGGGTCCACCGAGCCGAGGCGGGAGCGCGAGCGAGTGCGCGGCAGCGATGTGTCCAAGGAGCCCTGCTCGTCGATCACCTCCAGCAGGGCCTTGTGCTTCTGGGCGTGGCGCTTGGGCGTGTTTACGGACGGCATTCGCTGTCCGCTGTCGTCGCTGCGCAGACGCACGCGACGAGCGATGGGACTGTCCTGGTGGGATTCAGCAGAGCTGCGGCGCGGGCGCAACGAGCGACGTGGCGTAAGGGTAGTCATCGCTGCCACTTCCTCGTCCTCCTCCTCGGAGACGGCCAGCTTGAGGCTGTGACGGGAGTCCTCTTCCTGGACGGGCTGTTCCTCACGCTCCTCCACATCTTGGGGACTCATTGGTTCATCTACTTGCATTTCCTGTCGCCGCGGCTCGTCCTCCTCGTCGCTGCTGCTGTCCACCTGAATGATATCGGCGGCCACCGAATCACTGTTGACGGTGGCGCCCAGCGAGAGCGACGGACGCGGGCCGGGAGCCGCCTCATCCGCCTCATCCTTGAAGGCGAACAGCTCGGCGCTGCTGCAGGCCGTGGCTGGCTGCTGAGGACGAGCCACGTAGCCACGCACCTCGGTGCCATCCAGTGCAATGACGCAGTCATCCTCGTCGTCCTCCTCTTCCTCCTCCAGCGAGCCCTTGGTGGTGTCCAGGTCGTCGACCGTTTCCAGGCTATTGGCACGGTACAGGGAGCGCGGTGAGCCCTCGCCGCCCGTGCGGCGATCGGGCGCCCGAGGACTCGAGTTCTGTGAGACATTGGTGTCGCTCGGGAGAAAGGTGGTGCCCTCCGGGGTGTGGGTCACGGAACGCGAGGTGGTAATGGATCCCTCCTCATCGTTAGAGCTCTCTAGAACGGCCTCTTGCCGCCGCTGGCGTCGCATTTCGGGCGAGGACGGGGGCGATGGCTCGGATTGCACGGAGCGCGAGGATGCGTCGGTGCTCATGCTTGCGGTAGGCGATGGCGCTGGGTGCTCACCAATTCGAGGGTATATCATCCGCGCATAGGGATCGCTCTGTGGAGGCGAGCGCTCTGTCGCCGTCTGCTCCTCATTATCACTCGCAGCTTTCTGCTCCTGGTCCTCATCCTCACTATCACTCCGAGCTCGCCCTTGTCTCTTCTCCTCGCTATCACTCCGAGCTCGCCCTTGTCCCTCATCCTCGCTCTCATTCTGAGCTCGCTCCTCCTCTCCCTCTACCTCACTATCATTCCCAGCTTGCTCCTGACCCTCCTCCTCGCTATCATATGCAGGTCGCTTCTCTCCCTCCTCCTCGCTATCACTCCGAGCTCGCTCCTTCTCTCCTTCCCCCTCACTTTCACTCCTACCTTGCTCCTCCTCTCCCTCCTCCTCACTTTCATCCTGTCCTTGCTGCTCCTTTTCCTCGCCCTGCTCCTCTTCCTCCCCCTCCTCCTGATCACCATCCGATTCCTCAACCTTGTGCCTTAAGCGGCGCCTGGGCTGTTCCTGTTCCGTCTCCGACTTTGAACCCGAGTCCGAGCCCGAGCTCGTACCCGAGCCGGACTCTGACTGTGAATCGTTGACCTCCTCTTCCTCTGGCTCCTCCTCGTTGTCACTCATCGGTTTGCGCCTCTCTCGCCTGGACTCCTGGCTGCTCACACTGGAGCTGGGCGAGCGCCTAGGCGATTCCGCCTCGGACTCTTCCACCACAAGCTCTTCCTCCTGTTCCCCATCCTTGTCGCCACGCTGCTCCACTGACGTGGTGTCATAGGTGGTCATGTCCAGCGTGGTGTCCAGCATCCGTAGAGCCTGGCCGCTGTGCAGCGCCGCCGCGGGCATGGACCACTGCGAGCTGCTGGCTGTGGCGGCCACCGAGGCCGCGAGATCTGTGGACTCCATGTCGCCGCATATGGTGGTTCGTTCCGAGATCTTGGGCAGCGAGCAACTGCCGCCGCTGGAAAAGACCTGCGACTGGGTCTCGTACATCTTCGAGGAGCAGACAGTGGGCACGAATTGCGAGTGGGTCGTGGTCTGTGCCGGCTGGACAGTGGCAAAGCTGCCGAAACCGCTGCTGCTCTTGCTTCCCGGGCCGCTCGCGATCCCTGTGAGGAGTGAGCCGCGTGGCTGGGGGCCAGCGGGCGGGGCCACGGCACTGCGGGGTTGCACACGGGACACTGGAACCGAGGATAGCGGCGACAGGAAGACATCCTCCTCCTCCTCCTCGTCCTCGTCGGTCTCGGCACTGTAGGCACTGCGTGGCTCGCTCGGCGACTCAATCTCCATGATTATCTCGTCGGTCTCCTCCTCCTCCACCTCCTCCGCCTCCTCCGTCTCCTCGGTGGCCTCGTCCTCGTCCTCGGCCTCGGCCGTTGCCTCCTCGCCCTCCAAACGCAACGGAATGGGCGGCTGGAAGCGGAAGCGCTTGGGCTGTGACAGGGACGTGGATGTGGCCGAGGGCGGAGTACTCACCACGGAGTGCTCCTTCACAGTGCTGCGACGTTTCAGGATCGTGGGTATCGTGGCATCGGGACGCGCGGGGGGCTGCTTGCGTGTCTGGAGGAAGGCCGGCGGCTGCACCAGGTCGCTGGCCCTCATCTGCCACTGGTTCGGCACCGGATCCAGCAGCGACTGCGACTGATCCAGCTGACTCACGCGGCCCCTTATATCCTCCATCAGCTGCTCGCCCAGCAGGCGACGACGCTTGCAGGGCTGCAGATAGCTTGCCGCCGTCTGGTCGCGCTCCTCCACCTCAAGGGGCCGCTTCGCCACGATCTGGTGCGGCACTGGACGCACAGTGCGCACGCGGTGCACCATCTGCGGCCCATACTGTTCGTGGCGCAGGAAGGGCACGTTGCCGTGGGTCCGCATCGACGACGACAGCCCGTCGTCAGCCACCGGGCAGTGCTCGGCCCACAGGGCACTGATGGCGGAGCTCTGGAAGATGCCGCCCAGCTGGGCGCCGGCATTCTGTCTGGCCAGCTGGCAGCTCAGGGGCTGGCGGTGCTCGGCGTTCGGTCCCTCGTCCAGCTTCCCGCGAACCCGAAAGTAGGCGCCGGCTATGTTCTGGGTCAGCGGCGCCATTGTGGCACGATATGCCGATATAATGCTGCTGGAGGCTTCATCCTCCGCCTGCTTGCGCCGGGCGGCCACGTCGTCCATGAAGTTAACGGCCTCAATGTACTTGCACTTCTGCAGCAGCAGGATAAGCTGCACGCACTCCGTCTGGGGAGTGCGGCACTCCAGGAGCAGGCGGTAGACCAGTTGCTCCTCGTGCTCGGTTAGACACAGGTCGGCGAGGACACGGTAGCGCCGGTTCTCGATGCAGCGGCGAAAGAAGCGCTCCACCAGCGGCTGCCCATCCTCGTCCAGGGCGAGGCGGGCATTGTGAAAGGCCTCGGGCACCAGGTTGTTTGCCAGCAGTACCTCCATCTCCAGGGCCGCACTCACCGATCCAGGCGGATGTCTGACCACGCGAATGGCTGCCTTGATATCGCCGGCCTCCATTAGGGTCTCCACCAGGAATCGCGTCTGCCACTTCTCGAACTCTATGCGGGAATCGATCCGTTTGTCGTACAGCTCCGACAGACATTGCTGTGATGGTGAGAAGTCAAGGAGATTAGGAAATTAGATGGGTAAGGAATGGAATGGAATTATGGAAGACATTTCTTGACACTCTTGAAATTTAGCTTCAAAAGCCACAGAGTCCGCTCTAGAGCCAGCCCATGAGACAACTAAAGACGGTAGCCTCTTTTTGGGACTCTATGAGAGCGGAGAGAGAGAGAGCACAAAATATTTGGGGATCCTCAACAAAGCTGATGGGGCTACCTTCTATCAAAGTCTTTCTACTTACTAAGACGCCGAACGCCATATTTTTATGGCGACATGCGTTAGAAAGAGACAGCAAGCGATCGACTGAACAAATGGAGTCCTCAAAGGAGGGCAGCTCTCTCGACGAGGCTACTTTCTATTGTTGTATCATGGTATAGTTGTAGTAGACGTTCGAATTACTAAGATGAGTAGCGACTATACATTTGTATTGCCATACGCAAGCCAAATTGTCTGTTTTCGGACAAAAATTGCGCTCTCCCGCTCTCCCAAAATTGAGAGCATAAAAATCTAAATATAGAATGCGCTTGCATGTGTGCATACAGATGTAGAATGCGTGAGAATACGTGGAGACAGAGAGAACGAGCGGCTATAGAGCGCGTACATCAATTTTTCGTGAAGGACCCCGCGGAACGTCCTAGCAAAGTTGCCATGGAGACAGAGAGGAGAGGCTATAGAGGGCGCTCTCTCTGTCTTCATGGCAACCGTCTTTGCTAGGACGTTGCGCTATGTCCTACACTAAAAATGCCTGTGCAAAATAAATCGTATGGCGTTCGCCGTCTTAGTAAGTATAGAGTTTATGGTTGTATCCTGCTCTGAAGTCCAAAATCTAGAGCCAGCTCGAAAAATTCGTGTGCAAAAGATTCATATGGCTGGCGTGCGGCATATTATTCTTTGGTAGAGCGAGAGAGCACTTACCTTGTAGTCGCCGCGATCCAGCCACCAGAAGCAAAACACCGATCTGGCACTGGACTCCTGCATCCGGACGGGCGACGGGAAGCGCTGGGCCAACTCCTGGTCCAGGTCCATCAGCATGTACAGAATCAGTTCATGCTTGTGCGCGAGCTCAGTGTCCGGATCGACCATTACGCGGAGGAGGGCCTGTAGCGTGTCCGGTGGATAGGCGGCGGCGGCCAGGCACGTCTGCTGTGTCAGCGTATCGATGTACAGTCGCTTGCGCTGCGTGCGCCTCTCCGCGTAGGAACGGCGCAGGGCAACAAGCGGCGGCTGCTGCTGCTGCTGCTGCTGCGCGTCGCCCTGCTGCCCTCGCTGCGACTCGTGCTGCTGACCCTCCGGCAGCAGGCCTTGCGCTATGAACCAATAGAGGACCTTCTGGTATTCGTTGACCACCTGCAGGGCCCGTTCGTTGCTCTCCAGCTTCTGCAGTACCTCGGACGTCAGTACGCTTCGTCCCAGCTTGAGGATGTGCGCCTGCAGACGCACCAGCTCGGCCATCTGTTCGGACAGGGTCTCGAATTCGCGCCGCTCGCGCTCGTCCAGAGGATAGCCGCCGTAGTCGAAGATGCCCTGGCAGAGCTCCGAAATGCGCTGCTTGATGTGCCCGGCGCGCCGCACGATCCAATTGGTGAGGGTGCCCAGCGATAGCTCGGTGGGATCCAGCATGTTGCACAGGAAGCTGCCGTCCAGCCAGCTGCGGGCGCAATCATTCAGCAGAGCCACGCAGCGGTGCTCCAGGGCCACCGACAAGATCACATCGTACATGGCACTCTGCGGAAAAGAAGGGCAGAAGGGAGCTTAGAAAAGGGGGAAGGGGAATAGTAGAGTAGGCCATTACGTACCCTGGAGAATGTGGCATCCCCGTTCAGCTCACAGAACTGCGGCAGGAGTCGCAGATGGATAATGTCCTCGAGACAGAGCTGCGGACGCAGGAAGAGCGTGGCACGTGCCCGGCGCAGGGCATTCAGGAAGCAACGCTGCACTCCATCGTGGGCGTAGTAGAGCTGGGACTCGGGCGTCAGCAGGCAGCAATCTACAAGGAGAGCTGGGATGAGTTTCTGTCACTGCAACCAAACCAAAGATCTCTTACCAAAGGTCAGGGAGTTGGGATAGAAGTGCTCCTCGCAGCGCTGCAGGGCCACAAAGTGTAGTATGGAGGTGGGACGCAGCAGCAGGGCCAGGCCCGGGGCGAAGCCCTCCCGAGGGTTAAGCATATATCCAGACATATAGTGCGGCCTCTCGTGGAGACGCAACTCCTCCGGCATCTCGTCCTTGTACCACTGATTCATGTCAAACAGGACGAGCTTGCTCTTGCGCTCGGTGTGCGAGTGCCAGGAGAGAAGGATCAGCTGGGTGCCATTGTCGCCGGCAAAGCTAAAGGTGGACGCTGTGCTGCAGCCCACCACGGAGCAGTCGTTGATATCCAGCACCTGGTAGTTACGCACCGAGCTGGAGTAGAATTGCTGGGAAGGGAGCGAGGAGATTAAACCTAAGTAACACACTCATCCTCCGCAGACTCACCTGGAAGCGCAGCAAGTCGCCCTCACGCTGGACATAGGAGTAGTTAACCGAGTGCAGCATCATGGTGATGCGATCGGGGCTCCGGTAAAGGGCGCAAATGTAGAAGCAAGGCTTGGGGTCATCCGGCGGCATGATGATGCACATACGCTGCACAACACCCAGATCCATGCCCGACTTCTTGGGCGGTCGGAGCGCTGTGATGAGCTTGAAGTTAACCAAGTCATAGATCAGGATGCGGGCATCGTCCAGGCCAGCGGCGAAGCCGGGTGCAAATGGGATGCCCACCAGGCAGCGTATGCCCACACGTGCCACTGTTTTCGGGAAGAGATTCAGGGATATAATCAAGATTTTAGGGCAACAGGCGCACACACACTCACCGTCCAGTTCTATGGCCAAGTGGACTCTATTGGCGCGACACTCGTCCAGCAGGGCGTCCAGGCGCGGCATCTGCTGATCGCCGACTATGAGATGGGGCTCACTCTGGACAGCCACAGCAGGCTGGGTGCCTGGGAGAGTAGGGCGATCATGGAGTTCGATGGCCAGACAGCGGCTGTAGTTAAGATCGATCAGCAGGACGATGCCCTCCTCGGTGGCCAGGGCCAGGCAGCCCTCGAAGCGGGCTAGTCGCGTTCCGCTGCAGATGCGCTCCTCCAGATAGGCCAGTGAGCTGCAGAGCAGTCCGCCGTTTAGGTCGAGGCGGCGCAGCACCTGGTCATGGTAGACGCTGTAGAGGTACAACTGCGAATTCCCATGACGCTGGTCACGGCTGGGACGCCGCACGCTGCCGTGCCACGACTCCAGGCAGACGGCCAGAATCGTTGGGATTTCCGGGTGGTCGGTGAAGAGCTCCTCCACGCAGCTAATGCTGCTGCGCTCGGCCTCGTCCTCGTCGCCGCCGCCAGCGCCGCCACCCGACTCTCGCCAGAAGGTATGGCGCGCCACAGTCTCGCCGGAGGCGAGGCGGCAGACCAACAGGATGGCCTCGCTGGCATAGCGGCAGGTGACCCAGCCCCAACGGCCCTCGTGTATAATGCCGCCCAGGTAGTCGGCTGCAATGGCAAGGGGACACACACTGTTTGAGGAAACGCGCACAAACGCAGAATTTTTGCATCTTTCTCGCTTACCGGAATCCACTGAATCCTTGTGCATGGCCGGCGACACTGCACGGCTGGCGAGGCCCACCGTCCGGCGGACTTCCGCCTGCACTTCGTACCACTCCATGTGTGGACCGCGCTCTGTCAGAAAACGTAAAAACTTAAAATATGGGAAATATTATTTGGAATGGACAACGGATTCCGACACTTTTATTCGTTCGAGCTTGTGTGTGTGTGCGTGCGGCTCGCTTTGACATTTCAACACTTGGTTGCCGGTTGTTGTTGTTGTTGTTGTTGTTGTTGTTGCCTACAACGGACGCGCTGAGGGAGCAGTGTTGGTTAACGTTGGCATTAAAATTCGCAACTGCGAACTAGTGCGGCAAATGTAGCTATTTTTCCACCACAGCTATAACTGTGAATGCCTTTGCTTCTCTTTATTTATTTATTTATTTATTTATTTATTTATTTAGAGCTTATAGTTAAAACTAAAAACTAACATTGTTTTTTGAGCATTAGCTACTAAGGCCTACCGCTCGATTGGAGTATTTACAAGATTGACTATATTTAGATAATGAAATTATATTTTGTGGGTCAGTTTGGTTTTGTATAGGAAGAAAAGGATTTTTTTCGGTTGTGGAGTTGGCAAGGAGTCGGATTGGGCTTTCGTGTGTGAAGTACATCGACTTATTTGTTTGTTTTCTTTACTATCTGTACTTTTGCGCAAAATATTTCTTACTTCAGATTTGTAAACACAATTTTCGTTTCGTAACGACTTTTTTCGCACCTCCTTTTCCCAGAAACTATAAATATTTCGTATGGAAAAAAAGCCGCGTTCGATAAGTATCGGACGTGGACGTGGACGCGTCCTTATGAAACTAGACCAAAAGCGATAGATAGGGAGTTTTAGTTTTTTATATATATATTTTAACGCTACTGCGTACTTAACTTTAAGCTTTAATAAGTAATTAATTAATTGAAAGTATCACGTTCATTGTTATCGTAAACGGGCATACCTTTTTTAAAAGGACAGCTTGGTTTCCTTTTGTATAACCCGATAAGTTGGCATCACTGCTCCCAACTGTCAATTTCGTAAATTCGCAAATTTTGATAAGTTTTAGACAAACGAATTTTGTGGGTATAGTTTAGATATGGATCCCGGGACAGCATCCGTGAATAGAAACCAAGCAGCCAAAAAGTTTGCGCTTGGCATTGGCTTCAAATTGTAATGGCGCCATGCCAGTCCCCCCCAGCGATCTGGCAACGCTGATGCATTGCGAAAATATCGCGCGAGTTTCATAAGAAATTTTCGCCAGGCTTGGTACCAGCAACACATTCCTTCCGCTCCTGGGATTATTGAGACAAAAGAAACATGGTGAAATCGTAGCCCCTGCAGGCCAAATAGCCCTGGCGGCAAACACATCATCTACCAAGCATCCCAAACATAAAACACGCTCTGTGCAGAGAGACGAAGACGGCGAATCCGTCATACCGTCAGTGCCATCTGGCAACTTCCGCACGGCGGCTGTCAACCCTGTCCCGTGCGATTTGTGCTGCACATTGTTCTAACACGAACCAGCCGGAAAAGCCATTTATCTATATGCGATTCCAATGTGAGGAGACACCGAGACGCTGAATGCTGTCTTCTGTGGCCAAAGGTTCGACAGAAAGCTGACCAACCGAGTACCCGTTCGTGGGGCAAGAGAGGCAAGAAGAGCCAAGGGGCCACGAGCGCAAAGCGAGCAGAACACCAGGCAGGCGGCGGCGGCTCTCCTCGCTCGGCACACACGCACTCCGCACACCGCAATCCACAATCCGGCTCCTCCACCCGACACCCGCACACACACACACGCACGCACACACACACACACAGACGAGAGATCCGCGACCGCGACACACGGGCGGCTCATTCTAATCGCAAAACGTTCGTCGGCTGGCACCGCATTGGGCCAAAGGCAAACGGAGGAGGGAGGCGCAGGCAGGAACGAAGGTATCCAGGCAGGCAAGACAGGCGGCGGCGGCGACGACCGAGGAGCAGCGGCAGGGGCCGGCACAGGTGAGTGTCCGTAGGCTAGGGATTAGAGAGTAGTCCGGAAAATAGAGGAACCCCACCCATTCACAAATTATATATGCTTGTGTGTGTGTCTGCTTGCAGAAAGGAGCAGGCAGCTAGCGCAGGAGCAAGTGCAGCCAAAGCAGTGATGGCAATGGCCCAGCATGGAGGCACTGAGGCCCTGGCCGCTGAACTGGCCAAGGCAGTGGACCTCATCATGCACCCGATGACCCAGCAGCAGGCGCGCCTGGAGGCATACATGGCCTGCGAGCGTTTCAAGGAGGAGTCGCCGCTATGCGCCCAGGTGGGCCTGTATCTGGCCAGTTGGCCGCAATCCAACCAGCAGGTGCGTCACTTTGGACTCCAGCTGATCGAGTACACAATTAAGTTCCGGTGGAACTGCATTTCGCACGAGGAGAAGGTGTACATCAAGGACAATGCCATAAAGATGCTGAATGTGGGCGTAGGCCCGGCGGAGGATCGCACGCTGCTGCCCACCAAGGATGCGCTGTCGCGCATCATTGTGGAGATGATTAAGCGCGAGTGGCCGCAGCAGTGGTCGGATCTGCTGCCCGAGCTGAGCTCCGCCTGCACCAAGGGCGAGGCGCAGACGGAGCTGGTGCTGCTCGTCTTCCTGCGGCTGGTGGAGGATGTGGCGCTGCTGCAGACCATCGAATCGAATCAGCGGCGCAAGGACATGTACCAGGCGCTGAACAACAATATGAACGACATCTTCGAGTTCTTCCTGCGCCTGGTGGAGCAGCATGTGACCGCGTTCCGCGAGACCACACGCCAGTGCAACTACACCAAGGCGAATGCCCACAGCCGGGTCGTGGAGATGGTGCTGCTGACGCTGAGCGGCTTTGTCGAGTGGGTCAGCATCCAGCACATCATGTCCAGCAACGGCAAGCTGATGCATTTCCTCTGCATTCTGCTCAACGACAAAGCATTCCAGTGCAACGCGGCCGAGTGCCTGGCGCAGATCACCAATCGCAAGGGCCAGGCCAAGGAGCGCAAGCCGCTGCTCCAGCTGTTCAACGAGGAGCCGCTGCGCTACATTTACCAGGCCAGCCAGATGCCGCCGCACTCCGTGTCCGCCCAGGCCATGGAGCAGCAGCACAACTTCCTCAAGAAGCTGCTGCAGGTGCTCAATGGGATGGCCCAGCAGCTGGTGGCGCTGTGGGGCAAGGACGATGCCACCCAGCGACCCGATCACCTGGAGGTTCTGCTCGAGTGCCTGCTGCTGCTCGTCCAGCATCCCTCGCTGGCCGTCGCCCACGGCTCGGCGCTCATCTGGCAGCTGCTGCTCAAGCACGAGCCCTGCTCCAAGGACTTTGCCACGCTCAACTACATTCCCAAGCTCATCCACACGATCGCGCCGCGCATCGTGAAGCTGCCATACCCGGTGGCGACCAGCTCGCCCGCCAGCCTCTCCACGGAGGCCTACATTCGCCTGGAGTACGACAGCGAAGAGGAGTTCGCCCTGTACTTCTTTCGCTGCCGCACCGACTTCCTCGAGATCTTCCGCCTGGCCACGCTGGTCCAGCCGCTGGTCACCTACGGCTACTGCGAGCAGTGGCTGCAGCAGCGCTTGCGGCATGCCGTTGCCGAGGCGGCGGCCGAGGCCAAGAGCGGCACTGTCTCGTGCAGCGTCCTGGATCCCGTCTACCTGGAGTGGGACGCCCTCGTGAGCGTGCTGGACGGCGTCCTCAGTCGCATCCTCCTCGTGGCGGAGCGACCCTCGGTGCCGGCGGGTCTGCGGCTGCTGGAGGAATGCCTCAAGCTGGAGACGGTCAATCCGCTGATCTACTCGATCCTGCTATCCTGCATCTCGGCGCTGTTCGTCTTCCTCAGCATGTCCTCCTGCCAGATCACGGCCACCAATTGCGTCGCGATGAGCGGGGTGAGTCTGTTGCCGCGCGTCCTCGACAAGATCTTCCGGGCGCTGGTCCTGAAGCCGCCCAACGAGCTGGAGAAGGTGCAGGCCAAGTCGGCCAAGAATTTGCGCCGCCATGCCGCCTCGCTGCTGGTCAAGCTGGCCCACAAGTATCCGCTGCTGCTGCTGCCCGTCTTCGAGCAGATCAATGGGCATGTGGAGCTGCTGCTCAAGGAGCCCCACCAGCACCAGCAGCAGCACCAGCTGAGCCGCCTGATGCGCACCACCCTGCAGGAGGCACTGATTCTCATCTCCAATCACTTCTGCGACTTTGAGCGCCAGACGCTCTTCATCGAGCACATTGTCCAGGACAAGCGCAGCGAGTGGCTGGCCTTTGGCGAGGCCCTCAAGTCGCCGCTGGACTTTATGGCCTTTGTGGGCCTGGACAAGCCGCCCATTTTCGCTGTGGAAGGTGCTCCGTCGCTGGAAAATCGCTCGCGCCTTTTGGACGCCCTGCATGTGGTGCTGGGCGTGGTCAAGCGCTGCACCTGGCCGGATGACCCGGACCGGGCCCAGCGCGGTGGCTTTGTCATTGGCTGCACGGAGGCGGGTAATCCCATCTGCCGCAATCCGGCCACCAAGCACGTGGTGCCGCTGCTCTCGCATGTCCTCGGCCTGATGCGCGTCCTCAACGAGCTGTTCGCGCCGGAGGCCCTGGCCGCCCTCTCCGAGGGCTATCGCGGCATCCATGGCATGCTGGAGCACGAGAAGAAGCTGCTGATGGGCATCTGTGCCCTGCCCACCGATCCGCTGGACACCACCATACGCAGCGAGCCGACGCCCTTCGAGAAGATGCAAACGTTCATGATGATGATCACCGAGGGCTGCTACCATCTGATGGGCTCCGCAGGGCCCTCGCTGGGCCGCGATCTCTACCAGCTGCTGGGCCTGGCCGATGCCATTGTGAGCAACGTGTTCGGGCGCCTGGATCTGGTGCCCGACTACCGCCTGCGCCCCATCATTCGTGTCTTCTTCAAGCCCTTTGTCTACTCGTGCCCGCCCGCCTTCTACGACAGCGTCCTGGTGCCGCTCTTCGCCCACCTGGCCCCGCTGATGTGCGAGCGCCTTACGCGCCGCTGGCTCTACATTGCCTCGCTGTACGAGAGTGGCCAGCTCAATGGCGAGGTCAACGACACGCAGGAGGTGCTGGAGGATCAGCTGAATCGCACGCTGACGCGTGAGTATCTGGATGTGCTGAAGATCGCCCTGGTGGGTGGCCAAATAGGAGCCGATCATGTGTCGGCGGGCGGTGGCGGCGGCGCCAATAGCAACAGCAACAGCAGCACGGCCATGGAGAACGAGGAGCACTCGATGGACAGTGCCCCGCACTCGCGGGCCATCCAGTCGGCCCTGCTGTCGGACATCATCAGCGACCTGGGCGGCAAGCTGTTGCGGCACAGCCTCATCGGCAACTATGTGCTGATGACCCTGCTGAAGGCCATTGCCTGGAACGATGGCATGTGCAGCATGAAGGCAGTGAATATAGCGGCTCCGGTGATGCGTTTCCTGGCCGCCGAGCAAATGATGGACGAGAATAAGGCGGTGACAGCCTTCACGGCCGTCCTGCAGGGCATGCAGGTGCATGGCCAGCACGAGGCCAATCAATCGGGCCTGGTCACCCTCGGTGTGCAGTTCTACGAGCTGCTGCGTCCCCAGTTCCCCATCCTGAGCGAGGTACTGCAGCACATACCCAGTGTGAATGCGGCGGATATCCAGAAATTCGACGAGAAGATCGCTGTCCCCGTGGCGCCCGTCAAGGGCAACAAGGTGGACAGGGCCAAGAAGGACATCTTCAAGAAGCTCACCGTTCAGCTGGTCGGACGCAGTGTTAACCAGCTGTTCCGCCATGAGGTACAGATTGCCAACTTGCCGCCCATGCACAAGGCCACCAAGGGCATGGCCGCCTCGGCCACGGTGGACATTATGGATAGCAATCAGAATGCCAGCCTGCCCAGGCTGTTTAGCGCGGAGAAGTGACAGAGGCACACCACGGATACGCAGACGGAGAAGACCTTGATGCGGAGGCGCAGGCGGCGTCGCAGCGGTGGGGGAGCCGCCTCCACCACCTCCAGCGACACGGCCCAGGGCCAGCAGGATCAGGTTAGGGATCAGGATCGGGATCAGGTCGAGACCACGGCCACCTCAGCTGCCAAACTAGCGACGACTGAACTTAAAGTAATTGTAAACTAGCTAAGACGTTGAGCCCCCCGCGTGCTGTTGTTGGCAGGAATCGCCACCCCCAGCCCACGCCCATGACCCAGTCCGAGAATTCCAGTTTTAAAGTTTAATTATTTATTTGTACGAACTACATTTTAATGGCCGCCGCCCCACCCCATCCATCCATCCCGCCCCCCCCTGCAGGAAAGTGACTTGTTACTATTGCTTTGTTATTTATTATTCGGAATTTGTTGAACTTGTTTTGCACAAAAGAAAGGAAAGGAAGTCGTCGTATCGCATGGAAGGTGGGCAGATGATCCACAGAAGATGGAGGAGGAAGATGATGATGATGGCCAATACTCGAAACAGGAAACCCAATTGCATGGCAGAGAGGAGAGAAAGCGACCCCCAGTACCGATCCCCTGTCCCGGCCCCAGCAAAATCCTTTTTTTTATAATCTAGATAATTAATTAATGAATTGTGCTTTGCCTCCCAACCCCCTAGCCCCGCCCCCGTTACCTATGCTTCAGGCATACTGTAATTTATATATATTTGTACACATAGTATATATCATACATATATGTATATCCCCCTGGAGAAAGATTTCTGGAGTTACGCTTAGGCTTAGTTGATAGGCAACCACGATAGAGAGAAGAGGGAGATAGAGAGAGAGTACGAGTTATTATTATATAATACATAAAATCTGTATATGAACACACACCACACACACATCCCGCATCCACACCACACATGCATTATCCCCCCCCCAACCACACACAGAAGAAAGCGAAAGGAAGTAAGAAGAAAGTTGGAAAAAGAAAACAAAATCTACACACACACACATCGGGATTCTAAGAATTAAAGTGGCGTGAGTATGTAATTTTCCAACAAAAGTGGAAATTATGTACAACCTATTATTTATAATTTATAACGAAATGAAATCGAAGAAGCGGCACACACACCGCAAAAAAACAAACACACACAAAATCGAAATAAGCAAATAAATTTGAAATAAATTTACAAATTGAGAACACGACGAGTCTTTTGCTTATCTATGTTAATCTATGATCTTTTTTATACCCTTGCAGAGGGTTTTGTAGTTTTGCATTGATGTTGGCAATGCAGTGAAGGATCAGCATCACCAGCCGAGCCGATCTAGCCATGTCCTTCTGTCTGTCTGTCGGTTTATATGCCAATTAGTCTCAGTTTTTAAGCTATCGATCTAAAACTTTCAGTATAGTCTTACATCTTTTGCAAGCAGTATATATGTCGGAACGCCTTGAATCGGGTTACTATATCCTATAGCTGCCATAGAAACGATATGAAAAAAAGGCATATTTTCGCTATTTTTTAAGATATTCGAATGAAACTTTATTTGTGCTTCTATAATATAATTATAGCCACCTCCTAGAAATTTCATTGAAATCGGACCAAGGTATGTATCATATAGCTACCATAGGAAAAATCGCTCTAAAGTCATATTTTACATATAAATTTTACATTTTGCATACATTTTATTACATATGCTCTTTTTTAAAGAACTTTAAAATGTTCATTTAAATCAGAAAACTATATCTGATAGCTACCATATAAACATATATGCGAAGCAGGGTGTTTCGTGTAATTTATGCTCTTAGTATCAAAATCTTGTATGCATACATACCGACAGACGGACATGGCTAGATCGACTCAGTTGGTGATGCTAATTAAGAATATATACACTTTATGGGGTCGGAGATGACTCCTTCACTGCGTTGCTAACATCATGGTAAAATTATAATACCCTCTGCAAGGGTACACTGAGCAGAAAAACAAGGAGATATAAAGGATACAATTGATATATAGATAGAATACTTTACACTTTTGCATATATTTTGAGCTTACGTTAAATAGAAAACAATTGAAATCACGATTAAATAAATATTCAGCGCGACCTCCGTCGTCGCTTAACTCTATGAACCCGTTGGCCGATTGTCACACAGATTGCTCCAGTCGGGCACGTGCTCGCTCTTCAGATACGTCTCCTTGGCCAGGGACCGGGTCTGAATGAGATCCGTGGCGCCGCACAGAGCACCGCCCAGCCAGGCGGTGAAGTTCTGCTTGCCAATGGGATTAAAGAACTTAAACTGCAGCTGGCCGTGGAAGCGGCTCGCATAGAATGGATCCTCGGCGAGCAGATGCTGCATTTCTTTGCGGAGTCGCGACTGCAGGCCCTGGACCATGGAGCCGCCGCCCACCAGGAGCACGCTCTCGACCAGCGAGCGCCTCATGTCCAGCGTGCAGTCGAGAATGGAGCGTAGGATGAGGTGCGGCAGGCTGTCCCGCTCGTTGCTGGGCTCAAACATGATCTCGTAGACCGTTTCCCGGAGACTGCCGGGCACATGGATGACCGCATCGTGGTCGCTGACAATGTAATCGACGCCCGGCGGCGGCGTTGGCTCTTCGCCTTTGGCACGTGCTTGCGCCCTCTCGAAGGTGGTCACGAAACAGGTGCGCACCTTAATGTCCTCCAGCACACTCTCCGGCAGCAAGTCCTCCCTGATGCCCGCCTCAAGCAGCTGGCGCCGGATCTCCGCGTGGATGGCGCTGCCCCCATAGCTCTGATCCTTGAACGCGGACATGATCTGCACGCCGCTGTAGACGGGCATTACGCTGGTCTCGCTGTACCCGATGTCCACCACCACGGCGGTGGGCACGGCCAGCGTGGATAGCGCTATTAGGTGCACGGGAACAAATAGCACCGACGAGACATCGAAGTGGACGAAGAGCACGCGCGCCAGTGTTTCCCGGAGCACGGTGGGTCCGAATACGTTCTCCACCACCACGAACTTGCGTTCCTTGGGGCTCACCAGCAGGTGCCTGAAAGCAGGGACAGGGGATTAGGATACCGATTAGGACTACCACCAAGGGCCATCCCTACTTGAAGAAAACGGTCTGCAGAAAGTCCACAAGCTGGTCGTGCAGCTCCTCCGTCGTGTTGTAGTCGTACAGCCGCTTCCGCATCCCCGTCGTGGTCAGCACCACCTCCGTGGGCACGATCTTCCGCGGACACGCCTCCGCCGTAAAGCCAAGCCTGAAAAGGAAGGCAAGAAAGCGATGATATCACCTCCACTCCAACGGACAGCCAAAGCGCTGTTACTCACTTTGTATAGGCGGTGCCGATGTCCAGGACAATGGGCGGCTTCTCCTGCATGACGCTCTCGTAGATGGGCATGATGGAAAGCTTGCCCACGGCCAAATATAATGTTTAAATGGAAATTGTTTAGTTTGTGAGTATTTTGCTTATTGGAATCAGTGATGCCAACGACGACAATCGATCGACAAATATAGCTAGACAGGCCAACATAAATAGCCAAAAAGAAAAAAGAAATTGCATAAAAATATATCCTATTTGGCTAGAAAATAGCTATGTTGACAACACCGGTTCGAACCGCAATCAGTATGACCACTTGTTGGCTGCAATAGTAATATACCAAAAGCAGCGAAATAAAAATACCACAGTGCCGAAGCAAATATGGGTGGATATAAAAGTAAAATTAATTGATTTAAAATTAACTTAATACAAACTATAGCCATATCAATATTGAATAATATTTTCAATCAAGTAATCAAGTATATATTTATGGTTGCAATGTATCTTTGTCCAAGATGCACTAAGTTTTCTGCGATATATTAGTTTTAGTATATTTTAACGGTAGAGCCAGCGGCGGTCCTACTGCTTAAAAAAGTAAACAAATTCTTAAGTTTAAACAACAAACATGAGCTACATCCAATTCGAGAGTGGCAGGGAGAAGGAGAAGGCCCGCCAGGAGCTGCGTGAGGCCCGCGCCGAGATGCTCCAGCAGGCCAAGGAGCGGGCCGAGCTGCGCGACCAGCGGGACCGCCAAAAGGAATTGCGCGGCGAGGCCGATTGGATGCTGCCCGCTGTGGCCAAGAAGCTGGAGAAATCCTCAGTTGCCGCGCCAAAGAAGTCGAAGAAGAAGCGGGCCAAGCACAAATCCAAGTCCAAGTCCTCAAAGGTCAGGAAGTCATCCAAAAAGAGAAAGAAGCGTCATAACAGGAGCACCAGCAGCAGCGATAGCAGCGACAGTGAAAATTCCGATTCCAGCACCAGTTCCGACTCATCTGCGTCCAGTGAGGATAAAAATGAGCGAAAAAGAGGCAAGAAAAAGAAGTCCAAGTCCAAGAGAAGACACAAAGATGGAAGCAGCGATGAGGAGTGGGTTGAGCGCAGTGCTCCAGTGCCAGACAAGCCGGCGGAAGAGTCAGCGGCCCTGCAACGTGACAGCTGGATGACCAGTGAGGCCCTCGTGCTGAGGACCTTCTCCAAGGAACGCAAGGAGCCTGCCAAGCCTAACGAAAAGCTGCAGCAGATTGATGCCTACGATCCGGCCAAAAGTGGGCGCGAGCTGAATCCCTACTGGAAGAGCAACGGCACGGGCCTGCCCGGCTTCCAGAGGCCTCAAGCCGACGACGACGATGAGGACAGGCCAGCGGGCAGACAACAATTGCATCCCTCCACACAGGGCTCCTCGTCGCGGGGCTGGCGTAAGGCGACTGCCAAGGCTCCTCCTAGTCCGCAAACCATAAGACGCAGCAGATCCCCTTCAAAAAGTGCCTCTTCGGAGGAAGAGGAAGCGGAGAAGACGCCCGAGCCCGAGGAGAAACCCAGCACGGGTTGCCTAACGGACGAGCAGATCAACGAGCTGGCCGGCAAGGCCATCAAGGCGGAGCTGAAGGGCAAGGCACAGCTGGCGGCCGAACTGAATCAGCAGCTTGAGGCGGCGCGCAAGGCGAGGGTGGAGTTCATAGCCTCCGGCAAATCCCTACCAAGACCCAACAGCAAGCCAGCGAGAACCGCTCGCGAGGAGGTGCTGCTGACAAGAACGGATCAGAGCGGAAATGTGCGTCCCCTGGTGCAGGCCAAGGCAGCGGCGGCGGCGGCCAGCGATCCCCGCGAGCTATATGGCGGGCGCAGGGGTCAGAAGCGCAGCGCCAAGAAGGTGGACACCCATGTGGATGGCCAGCGAGTGCGTTACTTTGCCGACGACGACCGCTACGACATTAAGCAGATGGTAAGTTTGATCCCTGATCGCAATCCCGCCCAGGCACCGACAGTAATCCATGAATCCTTGCTCCTTGCTAGTTCGAACGGGAGAAGCATGCCACGGCCGCCGAGTCCAACCTGCAGTATGCCGACATTCTGTCCAAGCACAAGAATCCCAATGACGATCTGGAGGACATATTTGCCGACAAGGTGCGCAAGAACATCTCGGCCGCCGACGCCGAGCAGCGGGAGCTGCAGAGCGCCATTCGAGAGCATGAGAAGCTGGCGGCCAGCCTGGAAAACTGCGAGCGCTGCTTTGACTCCGCCAAGCTGGACAAGCAGCTGCTGGTGTCGCTGGGCGCGAAGATCTATCTCAGCCTGCCCTGGTATGTGGGCCTGCAGGGGGGCCACTGCATCCTAACCACCCTGCAGCATGTGTCCTGCTGCACGCAGCTGGACGAGGACGCCTGGGAGGAGCTAAGCAACTTCCGCAAGGCCCTCACCCGTATGTTTGCCAGCCGACGCCAGGACGTGGTCTTCTACGAGATCGCCAACAAGCTACATCGGCGTCCGCACGTCAGTGTCCACTGCATTCCCATTCCCGCCAGCAAGGGCGAAATGGCGCCCTTCTACTTCAAGAAGGCCATCGAGGAGTCGGAGCAGGAGTGGTGCATCAACAAGCAGCTGGTCTCCCTGCGCCACAAGTCGCTGCGCGCGGCCATACCCAAGGGCCTGCCCTACGTGTGGGTCCACTTCGGCATGGACTCTGGATTTGCGCACGTAATCGAGGACCAAGACCGCTTTCCGGCGAACTTTGCCCAGGAAATAATTGGTGGAATGTTGGAGCTGAATCCAAATACGTGGCGCAAGCCGCGCAAGGAACAAAACCCCATCGGAAAGGTCAAGTCTTTCGCCGAAAACTGGAAGCAATTCGACTGTACGGAGCACTGATGCCGCCTGCCCTTTGACACTGGAAATATATATGTCCAAAG
Organism: Drosophila baimaii; assembly: GCA_018874675.1. Classification (NCBI taxonomy): domain Eukaryota; kingdom Metazoa; phylum Arthropoda; class Insecta; order Diptera; family Drosophilidae; genus Drosophila; species Drosophila baimaii. The sequence continues at coordinate 21,864 of JAEIIU010056887.1, read as the reverse complement.
ATATGGCGACTATCCATTTGAGATCCAAAAAACCATACAAAAACAAATCACTGGTCCGAAAACGGATCTTTGGCGAGATTCTACACATCTCCTTAAGCGTTGACCAAAATATCGCTAAATATTTGCAAACGTCTTCAAAAGGAAGTTAAAAACAGACACAAAGGGTTAAGTATATGTATGTCGCTCAGTTTTGTTCACAAAACCCTATTTTTTGAGTCCATCTACAAACATTTCGTGATAGTTTCGTTCTACTATCGTTTTTTGGTCCACTGTATTAGTTAAATTAAAAAACCACCTCTTGGTAGAGTTATTAAACATTAAATTATCAATTTGATAATAATCTATTTCAGCTGTTGGTTCGATTTGGTTTTTTCGTTATTTGAAATACAGTGTGTATTGCCGCTCTCTTGAATATTATTTAATACAACAATATCTCATTTATTATTTATATACCCTTGCAGAGGGTATTATAGTTTTGCCATGATGTTTGGAACGCAGTGAAGGAGTCATCTCCGATCCCATAAAGTACATATCGACGCGGATTTGCGCAAGTATCGTAAGTCATACGGTTTTCCATAAGACATAGGATAATTTCGTAAATGTGCGTCGATATATTATTGATCAGCATCACCAGCCGAGTCGATCTAGACTTGTCCGTCTGTCTGTCGGTTTATATGCAAACTAGTCTCTCAGTTTTCGAGCTATTGGATTTTAGTGGGCTCTTGGTTACATGTTTTAAAGTGTAAAAGATACAATCATTATTTAATTTTAAAATTTTTAATAGAAATTGGTTTTTAGAAGCAAATACAAAAGATTTAGTTAGGATTTGGTTGGATGTTCGACAGTTAGGCCCATGTATTAGCCTGTATCTTTGAATATTGGCATTAATATATTAATTTAGTCAGGTTTAAATTGTTTTAAAACAATATCCAATCAATCATAATGTTTTTTTCTGAGATTTGATTGTTTCTCTATATGCTGCAATATAATACAAGCAACCACCCCTATCTCTCTTGGATTAAATGCAGCTGAAACACAAAGAGAATGGTGCCAAGTTGTCCAACTTGGACTTGCTATCATCACAAAGCCCATCATATCTTAAGAAGCCCAAGAAACTGAGAAGTAAAAATACATTTAATTAATTGAAAAATCTGGTTCACATTTATTTATGGACACACCGCAACAAGTGGCATGATGATGGTTGGTTCCTCTTCCTTATCAACTAACGTGTGTGTGTTCATGCACTTCAACATAGAATCGTGAATGGAATTTTGTTTGAACATTTGCAATACGTAAGAAGGACATTCGCTGAATGCACATAGTTTCGCTCATCTATGTATATATATATATGTGTATATTTATATATTATGCATGTTAACTAAACGAAAAAAAATTTATTTGATGTATGCTAGAATTGGATGATTGTGGGTTTTGTTATTGTTCTGGTCCCCATGGCCATCGGCAGCGCTTAGGAGCCCACAATGATGTTGTTGATGGGAATGTGTATCAGCTTGACGAAGAAGCCAATGAAGCCCATGATGCAGAAGCCAATGGCGGTGGCGATGGCAATCTTCTGGAACTCCTTGCGGTCGGGCTTGGTGCAGCGCTTCACCAGGCGAATGGAATCCTTGGCGAAGGCGCGTCCAGGTTCGGCGAACTTAACAACCTTGTCCATGTCTAGTGTGGGATGAGCTGGCAAACTGGAAACGAAAGCGGATGGAAGGGCTATCAGTAAGGGCAGTCAGCGAGCGAGCGGCACTTTCACGCGAATCGAAGCGCTGATGGTACCGAGACCCCCTCCCCACCACACACTCAGCTGTGACGCTGGCGACGTGGCAGAAGTCGACGACGTCACAGGTGAAATCTAGTGGCTGCCCCCCCGTTCGGTTGCCACTTGCGCCTGCATTTCCCCAGGTGGATTAGTAGACCTATTCACTTTAATATAAGCACTACGGATATATTATTAAGCTCGGAATTAGTTAATTAGTTCTGGCAAAGTCACCCGAAGACAAGCAAATTGAAAATTTAGGGGTGCCACGAATCGGGGGGAAAACACACGACAAAAAATAAAAGCCCCACACCCATTACGCGGATATGCCACTTGTGTGCCACTATTTGTTTGTAAACCTTTCTTTTTTAATTAACAAACTATCCCCAAAACACACAACAATTTGAAGAGCAAAAACACACCTCCGGGTCGATTGAAAATTTTAACTTGAGTGAGCTGCTTTCGTTTTCTGCCGCGTCGGCTTTACGATTTCTGACAGCTCCACGTAGAAGTGTCACTTGCCAGGGTTGCTTTGGCGGCGGCGTTGCCACCTGGCTGCGAACAATGTCATTTGCCGATAGTTTAATATACAACAAATACAGTTTAGTAACACAATATTATTATTAATATTTTATATTAAATTTATTTACTTAATTATATTATTAAATGAAATTACAATATTTTTTCCTATTATGAATAACGTATATTTTCTCACTTTTCTAAACTCTCCAACTAGAGCTGTCAAAATATCGATGATATTAACGATATTGAGGCAATTAAGTGAAAATAATAACTGTTCTTTATATTTACCTTCATTTAGTGCTAGGACAATCATTTAAATATAAAAAAGTTAACTGGATTTTGTTTTCTACTATCGCGATAGTAAGCAAATCTATAATCAATATTTCAACTAGAGCTGTCAAAACATCGATAATAATAAAGATATTGAGGCAATTAAGTGAAAATAATACCTGTCTTTTAACTTTATTTTATTTTATTTATTTTTATTATTATTTATTTTTTTTTTTTAACTTTATTTAACTGTATTTCGTGTTAGGACAATCGTTTAAATATAAAAAAAGGTCACCTAGATTTTATTTTGTACTATCGCGATAGTTGGCAAATCGATATGCCGGCCGAATCGTTGTTATCGATAGTGCTACGGTCTATCTACTTCGACCTCTTTTTTATTTCTTTATTTTTCGCAAAACCAATTGAAAGTATTATTAGCAATTCTCCTCGAAGGCTGCTTGCGGGCTTGGTACTTGCATCCTTCGCTGCTGGTTGGGGCCAACGAAGTAGGGAAACACAGAGAGAAAAGTCCTTTCGCATCTGGGTGAAAAAAAAAAACAAACATTGAGTATCCGCGATGAGTGCACAACCAAGTCCCCTCATGAATCCCCAGCAGCAACAGCAGCAGAGCGAGCAGGAGAAGGTGAGCCGCCGCATTCGGGACTGGCAGCTGCCAGGTCAACCTAACGCCAACCTATTCACCCTCCTTCCTTTCCCGGCAGGTGTACCAATGGATCAACGAGCTGGCGCACCCAGATACGCGAGAGACGGCCCTGCTGGAGCTGAGCAAGAAGCGTGAGACCGACTTGGCCCCCATGCTGTGGAACAGCTTTGGGACGGCCTGCGCCCTGCTGCAGGAGATCGTCAATATTTATCCGTCGATAACGCCACCTACGCTGACGGCACATCAGTCGAATCGCGTGTGCAATGCCCTGGCCCTGCTGCAGTGCGTCGCCTCGCATCCGGAGACGCGCACGGCCTTCCTGCAGGCCCAGATACCGCTCTACCTGTACCCCTTCTTGTCGACCACCTCCAAGACCAGGCCCTTCGAGTACCTGCGCCTCACCAGCCTGGGCGTCATTGGTGCCCTGGTCAAGACCGACGAGCAGGAGGTGATCACGTTCCTTTTGACAACGGAGATTGTGCCCCTGTGCCTCAGCATCATGGACAGCGGCTCGGAGCTGAGCAAGACCGTGGCCACGTTCATCATCCAGAAGATACTGCTGGACGAATCGGGGCTGTCGTACATCTGCCAGACCTACGAACGCTTCTCGCATGTGGCCATCACCCTGGTAGGCACAACATACCTATCCTAGGTGTATTTACTCAGACTCTCCTCCGATTTCAGGGAAAAATGGTCATCCAGCTGTCGAAGGACCCGTGCGCCCGCCTGCTAAAGCACGTTGTACGTTGCTATTTGCGCCTCTCGGACAACACTCGGTACGTATGGGTGGACTGGAAGAGTAGTAACATATGAACTGCAACGCTCCTCTATCTCCCCCTTTCAGCGCCCGCAAGGCCCTGGGCCAGTGTCTGCCTGATCAGCTGCGCGACGGCACCTTTGCCTTGTGCCTGCAGGACGACAAGTCCACCAAGCAGTGGCTGCAGATGCTGCTAAAGAACCTGGAGCTAGGCGCCACCCCGCAGCAGATCGGCATGTCGCCGCTGGGCTCCTAGATCACTGCCGCACCCAGCCACTCTCACTCCCAAGACTGCCCAAGTCCCTGGCAGAAGTTGAATTGTAAAATGATAAGCAAATTTGTATGTAATGTTAATATTAGTTTGTCCCCCTGATAGCATATAATTTACAAAGTAAATAAATAACTAAAAGCAAAAGTAACTACATTTGATCTTAGTGTACGTATGTATGTACATTTGGTTCTGGCTTGAAGCTTGACATTATGCCAATTAATAAAGAATTGTTCTTAGCCCTGCTCCTTCCCGGGGACCAAAAAACGACAATAAAATGAAACTATCGTAAAATGTTGGTAAATGGACTCGGAAAAAGAGAGTTTACTGAACAAAATCGACATTCATATGTACCTTTTACGAAAAACGCTTTATTTACTTTTTTTCACACACATTTTTTGTGCTGGACCCAGGCTCAGTTGCTAGAGAGCCAGCAGAGAGAGCGGGCTCTAGAGCCGGTCGCTCTCTTGTAGGTATACATTGGCAGTCTACGACTGTATGTGTGTACACGTATTCTTACACATTATACATCTGTATTCACACATGCAAGCCCATTCTATTTTTATATTTGTACGCTCTCAACTTTGAGAGAACGGAGAGAATGCGAGTTTTGCCGGAGACAGAAAAATGGCTTGCATATGGCGGTTCAAATGTATGGTCGACACTTATCTTAGTAATTCTAGAATCTGTGATTTTACCCTTTATGCCGGAGCTATCGATGAATAAACTTCCACTGTTACAAACTGAGCGTTTTGGGATCTTAAGCGATAGTCTTTACTCCCTTCAAAAGTCAAATAATAACGCAATGAGTGCTCCAGTAATTCCCAAGTCTGAAGTTGCAAAACTCTGTTCTTAAATGGGCTCTAATATTGGAAGTTCGCGATAAGTAAGCGAAATCCACTGATGATGACGGGAATGGTGTCTGGATAACCATCAGCTACGCCAACATGATCTGTATATTGATCTTGGATATTCAAATATCCGTATATAAAATCGAGCTGAATAAGACCTCCAGTTAGCTAGAACCCTTTATAAATATTATTATTTAAGTTTCGGATATCGCTCACGAAGCTATAGTCTGATATATGTACATATATATGTATATGTATAAATAATGCAGTTAATCAACAATGAAGCTTCCGCATTAAACCATAATAAACTGGCCCCGTCGCCCAGCTGCCCCATAATTTCTCGTATATCTTTTGTGTACAATTCCTGGCCAGGCGGAGGCATAAACAAAAGTGGAATTCAAATTGCGCAGGAACCGGAGAACGCAATGGTAGCATGGTTGGGGGGGAGGGAGGTAGGTGGGTACATAGGTAGGATGCAGTGAATCGCAGGCGCACTCGCTCACCCGCTCACCCGCATGCCATGCAGGCCGTTGCATTCCACCAAAGGAAAAGAGAGGCAAGATCTGCGGTAACGGCAACATACACGTTCAAAATGCATATAATATGGACACTTATACAGCTTGCAATAATTACAACAATTACAATTACAATATACACACGGGGAATTAACTTTTTGTAAACACTAACAGCGCAGCCGAAATTGACTCCTTGCACTTGCAGACATCATCACTGAGCAGACACGCCAAAGGTACTGTACCAAACCTGTAGAGTAGTCGCCCATCAAGACACGATCTTAGCATACACGACTGGGGGAACGGTGGTGCACAGTTGGATGCGATGCGATGCGATGCGATGAGTGGACAGTGCACAGTGGACAGTAGACAGTGGGGGTGGGGCAGTAGACAGTACTGCTGTGGGCTTCCGCACCTTGGAGGGGTGGGGTAGAGCTAACTACGGACCAGAGACGTCCGCGGGTTTGGGGGACGGGCATCCATTTTGCGGCTTAATTTGGCGACTTGGCCTGCCCAGCGGTGGCGGCCGCCGAAGCCCGTCGCGCCATCTCGGCCTGACCCTCCTCCGGCCCTGCTCCATCCAAGCCAACGTCACCCAAATTCGGATTCGGGTTTGGCGCCTGGGCCTGGAGCTGTGGCAGGGCCAGCATCTGGTCCATCAGGTCAAAGCCGCTCTTCCACACCAGCAACTGGGCCCTCAGCTTCAACTTGCTGCGGTTCCGCAGCAGATGCTTCTCCATGGCGAAGCCACTGCGGGCGCAGGCAAAGTCACAGGCCCGCTGCCGGAGTACGGGGCAGATGTCGTTGTTGCCGTCACCCACATAGAAGACATGGTCGTAGCGGATGCTGCGCCGCAGGTCCTGCTCGATGACAAAGTGCTCCAGAACGCGGCCCTTGCACAGGTTGCTGGCGCTCAGCTTGCAGTCCGACTGCTGGTGATGGGCACGCACCACCAGACGCCCCGAGGCGTCGAACTCGGCCGGATTGGTGAAAACGGCCAGGAAGCAGTCTGCCAGGTTGTGTGCCCGCAGCCACTCCTCGATAAACACGCTATTCGAGTCGCTGATGATGATGAGGTCGAAGTGCATACGCTTGGCCAGGTGCTTGATCAGCCGCACGAATCCTGGCACCTCGGGTATGCCGCGAATGGTGTCGCGAATGCGCGCCTCCGGCACTTGTTGCTCATGCAGCAAGCGAAACACCTCGCCCATATACTCCGTCCAGCAGTCGTTCTCCACCAGCTCGTGGGCGCGGGCACTGGACACCTCCGTGGGCAGAAGGTCGCGCACCACCGTATCCGTATTCTGCGACACAATCGTGTGGTCGAAGTCGAAGGCCGCCAGGCGACGGCGCTGCTGCTTCACCAGCCTGCAGCTGGCCACGGCCTTGGCCACGGCTACGGCGTCCGAGGACGAGTTTGAGGACATTAGCTTTTTGCCTGTCAAAGCTCGCTGCTGGCTTCAAAGTCGGGTGGCGGGAAGAAATTGCAAAACACCGGGAAGCGGGAAATCTCACTTTTTGCTAATTTCCGTTTTCCAATTTTCCGTTTTCCCAGGCGGAGCGGTGCGGAGGGAAGTTTTGTTAAAAAAAACAAACTTTTTTCTGAATGACTCGCTTGCACTTGTATTTATAGGTTTCTCCAGAAACCACACCGAGCCGAAGGCTGCCGAACGCGCTCTCTCTCTCTCAAAAGCCGAGAGAGCGGAAGAGCGCAGCCACCAGTGTGACCAAAAGCCAATACTGCCTCTATCTCAGGCAATCATTCGTTTTTGCAACATGAATACGTAATTATCTTGGCGGTATGGAAAATTTACGGATAATTAACAGGATGTGAGAATTGTATGAATATCAATATATATCAATACATCGTTTTTTTTTATAGGCAATTTAAAAAACATATTTCTTAAAGCGTAAAGAAAATACACATACTTAAATGTCTAAACTGTTATAAAAGAAGGAGTTAAAGGCATTGATGATGAGTAACTTTCCTGACATAGTGGCAATGACAGAAGGAAGAAAAATAAAGAGAATGGGAGACGGAAAAATCCCTTTATTAACAAACGGGGGAAATTTTTATGCCTTTCAAAATGTGCGCGCCATGCTGCTCCACCACTCATCCCCTCTCTTTTGCGACCAGTCTCACTGTCCCAAAACAGAGGAGTCCATAAACACATACAGGCCAGTTCCAGCTTCCACTTCCTAAAAATCTATACCGAAATTATTTCCCAGACCTGTTCTGATTGCCAATTCCGAAATATCCTCACGGATTTGAATTTCCCTCTTTTAAGTCTCTGTTAACTTCCGAGCGAAAACGTTCGGTAACTGTCCGTTAATTAATTAATTATTTCGAAATACAATTTAATAATCTAGATATTTAACATGCAATTTAGTTCCTATAAAAACGAGAAACTTCAACCCAAAAACATATTTATGTATTTGTAGCCAACCAACCAACTTGGATCGCATAAATATAAATCATTGATGGAACTCTATTTCGTTAGAGAAACATTTATTTATAACGTTTTTGATCAATCAAACGATTACGTTGTTGCTTACTCAAACGATTACGTGTTTGATCACTCTTTACGTAGTTTAATTACGGTCTTATTAATTTAGTATGGCCAGTTCCTGTGTGTTGGGGAGTGCTGTCATCAATGTTGATGTGGTCACACTGGCTCTAACCTGACGCACACAGATGCAATTGTGCATTTTGTTCATTCTTTCACAATAGTTTTAACATGCTTTCACGTAGTTTGATTACACTATTGTTCACTTAGTGTGACCAGCTGTTGTGGTGGCGAAAATCCATCATTCCATTTGTTCATGAACAGGCGTTATTGGATTTTCAATCGTTATCGGTGCGGTCACTTTTGCAGCTTAAATTTTCGTTCGTTTTTGACGAGTACGGAATCGGAATCGAAAAGAAAAAAACATAAGCAGACAGGCGAAGCAAAGCATATTATAATGAATTCCTAAGAAAGTTCGACGCGCGCCGAACTAGTCTGCGTATGTATGCGTACGAGCAGACAAGCGGATGCATATTTTTTTGTCGTTTGGCTGGCAATAAATGCGTTGTCTTCGAATCGTTAAAAGTGCGTGGAAAAGTGTACGAAACCAATACACGGAAAGTGGGACAACGGCAACCGAGAGCGCTCGTTGCGCTTGTCTCAGTGTCTGTGTCTCTTGTGTGTGTTGTTGTGTTGGTTGTGTGTGTGTTTGTGTTTGTGCGACTGTGTTTGTCGGCTAAGAGTGTGTGTGCCTACAGTCTTCTCAGTAGCTAGAGAGCTTTAAAAAAAAAATGTGTTTTATTTCTTGTTTAACGTTGAACGCCTAAAACAGTAGAACCAACGCGCACCCAGTGTGCAGCACAAAATGCGCCTGGCCAGCGAGTAACAACGCGCTCCCTCCTTGCCCAGCGGCAAGATATGCATGCATGATATGGACACTTGGACATGATGGCCAACATGAAGCATGCCAGCGAATAGCTCCTCCAATCGCGAATTGTGCACGCAAAGAAGAAGGCGCCGCTCCTCTACTCCATCTTCTTTTGTCTGACTTTGGCCGACGACTTTGCCGCATGGTGAGTTTGCCGTTTGCTGCTACCCGCTCTGCCTTGCCTTTGCCTTAGCCAGTTGGTGTTGTTGTTTGCTGTTGTTGCTGTTGCTGTTGGGTCAGGGCTTTGGCGGCGGCGTCGTCATTGTTGTTGTTGTTTTCGTCACTGCCATGTTCTGCTCGGCGCCTGCATTTTGTTGTTGATGTTGGGGCTCCAATGGAGGCTCTAAAATTTTCATTTCTCTCGCTAAAAAGGGGAGCGGGAGCGGCGCAGTTGCGCTGCTTGTACTGCAGATGCTTGCATGTACCATGTGTGTGTGTGTGTGTTTGTGTTTGTGTGTGTGCCCCTGCATTTGTGTATGTATTTTCTCCATGCAGCCCAAAGTATCACCAGAGCAGGGGCAACGGCGGTGGCGAAGGCGGCTGTGGTGAATTCGGAAGCCAGTGTGGTGAGTTCGGGGCCCGTGCGGCTACAGTGTTGCCAACACACACACTAGTTTGGCTCGTCGTTCGTGGCGGCGCGCGGCTTTCTCAGGCATTTGCCTCTCTTACTCTCTCGCTCTCTTTGCCTTTCTGCCATTCCTCTTCATCCTCGTATCGACAGCTGTGTGCGCATGTTTTCAACGCTTATTATTTATTAAATGTTGTTGTTGTTGTTATTTGGCTGGGAGTTTGCGCGGCAATTTCATGCGATACCATTTCGCCCGCCAACCAGCAGGGAGCAGAGACTCCTCCGCCGCCTATGTGGGGTTGCTGCATCCAAATCTGCGCTTCCCGCGTGCGCCACAATTACGGATAAATGAGATTTCGGGTAAAGGCTAAAATTAGATCCTCTACTTAGTCCGGTTTTCATTCAGTTTTTCTTTGATCTCCCTGTGTGTGTGTGTGTGTGTGTGTATGTAGGGTGTGCTAGTGTAAGTTCGGAGGTCGTTCGCCTCGCACACAGGAAGCTAGGAGGGAAGAGGCCACCGGATCCGGGTTCCTGGAGGATCCCATTGGGAAGAACTCTTATTTTCTAACTAACGTTCCTTCACTCTCTGCCTTTGCAGGCTTCCAGGCGGACACACTGGACAACTGGATACAGCAATGAATGATTTACGTCAGCAGCAGATGGTAGCAGCGACATCGTCATCAGGATCTGGAACGGGAACGGGAACGGGAACGAGAAACTCAACGTCAGCGTCAGCGTCGTCCACAGCTGGACGCGTCAACTCAAGTGCAAATAACTCGAAATCAGCGGGAACAGCAGGGAGCAGCAGCACCAGCACCAGTACGAGCGAGGAGGAGCAGCGTGTGAGCTCCACATCATCGCCAGCACAGCGGGAGCAGCAGCTGAATGCGGATCAGGAGCAGGATAATCAACGGGAACGGGAGCAGGAGGAGCAAAATCATCAGCGGCGGCATAATCAGCCCGGACAAATAACCAGCACCACCGCGTCGCCACCGCCGACGACGCAGCAGCAGGAACAGGAACGGGAGCAGACGCACGAGCAGCAGGAGCAGGAGCCGCCAACGACGCCGTGCGACGATGCACCAGGCACAACTGGAACATCCGCATCAGCAACGGCAAGCTCAGCAGCAGCAGCAGCAGCATCCGGAGAGGCAGCACCAGCAGCACCACCAGAGGAAGCGATGGCTGCTACGGCTCTCGACGTAAAGGGCGAGGAGCGCGACGGCGGACACAAGATCATCCTGAAGCTCTCCAAGCACGTCAATCCCAACCCGAATCCAAATCCAAATGAATCTCAGCCAATTGGCGATGAGCGACGCGTGGAGCCGCTGCGCATACAGCTGCCGCCCAGTGGCGGCGCCGATGGCAGCGTGATGGCCAAGCCCCAGGAGGCCTCCGATGCGGATGCCTCCTCCTGCTCCTCGTCGTGTGCCGAGGATGAGGTGGCCAGCAGCCTCGGCAGCCAGCAGCATCCTCGAAGCACGCCGCACATAGTGCCAAAGCTGACTATACGCGCCGCCAATGAGGAGCGAGTGGGCAGTGTGGTGCCCAAGTTGACCATTAAGTTGCCGGAGAATCCGGCTGCCTCCAGCTCAAACAGCAAGTCCTGTGCCGGCTCAGGGGCGGGGGCAGGGAGCGGCGGCAATGCCCAATCGGCTATGCCGACCAAGAACGATGCCCACCTGTCCAGCCTGTCGCCCGCCTCCGCCTCTTCATCGTCGGCCTCGTCCTCCTCCTCCTCATCCTCGTCCTCCTCGCTGGCAGAGATCCAGACGGTGCCCAAGCTGATGATCAAGACCACGCTGGCCGGCAGCAGCTGCATAAGCAGCAGCGAGGAGCATCCGCATCCGCAGCAGCAGCAGATACCAAAGTTAACCATCAAGACGGGCGGCGGCGGCGGCAGTGGCGGCCAGGAGCACATGCACACCGTGATCATGACCCACGACCTGAGCAATGCCCAGAGCATACCCAAGCTAACCATCAAGACCAAGTCGATTGAGCTGCTCGAGGATGAGCCGGCGTCCAAGGAGCAGCTGCAGCCGCTGCCCAAGCTGACCATCAAGAATCTGTGCTCGCCCAAGCACAAGGTGCGTGCCGTGCTCGAGGAGAAGCTGCCCACGGCTGCCTCCAAGCTGGCGGCGGCGAAGCCCGCTCTCAACTCGGCTCCCATTACGAATGGCGGCGAGTCCAACAGCAGCAGCCAAGAGTTCTGCGGCTTCTCCGATCCCGATGCCGATCCGGCGGCTGCCGGTGCCTCGGACGAGGGACGCCGCAACTCGGATGACATGGACATTGACGAGTCGCTGTCGACGCAGCACGATCCCAAGATGTTTCACAATCTGCCGCCGCTGGTGGCTAGCAATGGCATTGCAAGCGGCGGAGCCAGCAGGACCAACAAGGCGGCCAAGGCCAATCCTGCACAGCAGCAGCAGGCGGCGTTGCAGCAGCATCATCTACAGCTGCAGCAGCACAATGTGGTGGACATGGTGGACCTGACCTCGTCTCCGTCGCCGGGCTCATCGCCAGCGCATGCGCCTAACAGCTTCTCCGGACGCATTTCCCCCGCCCAATCGCACAATCTGCTCTTGGAGTGCCTGCGCATGCAAGCGGCTGCGGCGGCGGCCGGGGAAGGTGCCGTGGGTGGGCCCGGCTCGCCAAACTCCAACATCCTGCTCAGCCAGCTGACGGCGCCGGCCAAAGGCTTTGCCGCCAGTGCCCCGCCAAAGAGCAACTCCAGCAAGTATCCGCAGCTAACGGAGCGCCTGATGGCCAACGGAGGTGGAGGAGGAGGCGGCGCAGGCGGTGGTGGCGGAGTAATAGCTCCTACTGCGTCCGGGGGTGAGGCAACCGCTGCTCCAAACTCCGCCCGTCCCATCATCGACTCCATCGAGATACTGGACACGCCCGAGGGCAGTCCCCACATCACGTACATCGACGAGGACCATCATCAGTTGCTCAATAACCATCACCAGAGCAATCACAAGCACTCACTGGCCTCCGGCGATGAGCAGCATCCAGAGGATGAGCTGCAGGAGCTGGACAACAACAACGAGAATCACCTGAAGCGCTCGAGCAGCGAGGGCAACGAATCTCCTATTGGTGGCGTAAGTATATCCATATATTCCTCTTTGTCCCTTACTCATTGCCTCCTCCTCCGACGCACACAGATCCCGCCCAGCAAGCAGAGGCGCCTGGACAACGATGAGAATGACCAGCAGACGCAGAACTGCCACGATCCCGCCAGTAAATGCAACGACGCTCAGGCAGTGCCGCCGTCTCATCGCTCGCGCAAGCAGAAGCACGAGCGGATCCTCAACACTGACATGGAAGATGCACTGTTTCCGCCCGCCCAGCAGCAGCAGCAGCAGGTGTTGCTTATGCCGGACCAGAACGGAACCCTCTACCCGGAAGACGAGGCGGCCGAGTCCAAGGCTCAGGATCCCTTGGAGCATACGGTCACGCAGCAGCAGCAGCTGCCGACGCCGCCGCCCCCGCCGGCAGCCACACCGGCTGGCACGGGTAAGCGACGAGGCAGGCCGAAAAGGATCCAGAATCAGAGCATCACCGAAACCGCCCTCCCCGCCGCCGGCGCCGTCACTCCCACGCCTGGTGCCCCGCCAGAGGAGGTCAGCAGCGCCGTCAAATCGCGCCGCGTTCAGCTCCTGCGCAAGCGGTTGGCCATTGATATGGTCAGCGTGGGTCCAGAACAGGCGGACGCGAAGGCAGGAGGGAACACGATGCTGGGCGGCGAGCCGGAGGTGCGAGCGGAGGACGAGCTGCCGGGTGCCGCGGAGACGCCCACGCGTCGCGAGCACCGGCCGCTGAGAGCCACGCGGCGCACCATGACGCCCAGCACCACCAACAATGCGAATACGAATCCACAGCCCACGCCCAAGTCCACCAGGAAGCGGCAGAGCAAGGCCAGCTTGCAGCCGCCGCCGCCGCCGCCCACGCTGGTCCAATTCGGCGGACCAGAGCCGGAGTCCAATAACAATAACAACAACAGCAACAGCAGCAGCAACATGGCCTTCGCCCTGGCCGCCCAGATCGACCTGACCATGTGCTCGTCCAGCTCATCGACCTCCTCCGGCACGGCCGCCAACCAGCAAATGATTGGCGGTAGCGGGAGCAGCTCGATGCTGCCGCCCACAACGATTCTGTCGTCGTCGGATCCGCTGCCGGATGTCATCTTCCAGCCGAACGACTTCTCCTCGATCATGGCCACGCAGCAGCTGCGCTCGCCGCGCCCCTCCAGCATCAGCGGCGGCAGTGCCGGCGGCAGCCAGCCGGACTCGCACGACGAGGACAACTACAACAGTGCCCTGGACAACTCTGGTGGTAAGGCGGCGCGGCAAGCATTGTCACCTCCTTGCAGCTCTAATCACACGCCCCCTCTCTCTTCGTTTCCAGACGAATCTGCCTCGGCGACAACAATGCTCTCGATGACGACGACGACGACACCCACGCGGGGACGCGGACGTGGCCGTGGCAGAGGCAGCCGGAGCAACAGAGGCGGCTCCTCGTCAGCGGATCGGGCGGCCAGTGCCGGTGGTGGTGGTGGTGGCAGCGCCTCGGCGACGCCGGGCACCCAGCCACGCGCGCCGCGGATGAGCCGTGGGGCCAGTGCCGTGGCCAAAGCCATAGCCATGAGTCGGCCGCGCTGCGTGGGCGGGCTAAAGCACACGCCCGATCCGCAGAGGCTCAAGGGTCTGTTCAGTCCGGTAAGTGAAGTTTTTCGGTCTTTCTGGGACACAGCACATGCATGCATCCCAAAGATTATAGATTCCCTTTCTCCTATTCTTTCAAGAGGAAAATCTATCCCAAAGATTACAGATTCCCTTTTTCTATAATCTTTGGGTTAGATAATGGATTCCCTTTTCCCCTAGATAGATTCTCTACACAGAATAGTCGGTAATAGTTGGTAAGCTAAGACAAATAAATTAAATACCTTCTTCGGATATCGATAATATCGATATTTTAATGTTAAATGCGACATTTTTCGATATTTCCATCTGTCTTTACGATATTCGCCTTCAGGGTGCAGCATTCTGTGTGGCTAGCCTGGAGTAGGTCGGGTATTCTGGGTATATATTTTACAGAGTACAAATTCTGGTGGGTTGCAGTACGTGTTCAAGGAATCACACTACTATATCCTATAGCTGCCATAGAAACGATCTGGGAAAATTGACATATTTTCGCTATTTATCAAGATATTCGAATGAAACTTCATTATATGATATGATTATAGACACCCTAGAAATTTCATTGAAATCAGACCCAATATATCATAGGAAAGATCGGTCAAAATTCATATTTTACATATGAATTTTACATTTTAAATGCATTTTACATTGTACATTCACTTTTTTTTTAACAATAAGAGCACTTTGTTAAAATTTTAATTAAAATCGTTCAACTATATCTGATAGCTACCATATACACATATATGCGAAGCAGGGTGTTTCGTGTTATTTATGCTTTTGGTATAAAAAATCTTGTTTAATAAGTAATAAATTATATGCAAGCTTTTCTTACTTATTTTTTATAGCTTTCGCTTACTTTCAGTTTCAGTGGTAGATACAGTAGCTCTTATTTTCTCGCATGTGTGCGCATATAATTTCCAACTAGTTCTAACATATCTGGCATAGAGTTAATTAAACTTTTAACACTTTAACTGCAGAAATTGTTGAATTTCCCGACAGACTACTTCAAAATACGTTTTAAATATTAGAAAACAGATCTTCAATCTGTAATTTTCTTATTTGTTCATCTGTAGGAATGCTCACAGTGATTTGTCTTATTTGTTCATTTATGGGAATGCCCACTGTGGCCACCAGCTGGGGAGTTTTATAAAGCTTGCTGGCAATGCTGCGTCAACGTGTGCAGCACAACATCCTTTGCAACCAGTTAATGGGTGACTAATTGAGCTACAGAGCTCATCGAAGGCTAATCCTGGGAATGCTACGATGACACCAGTGCAGTCTATGGGGGGTGGTAGCTTGGATCTGGCCAGATGCTCTTAATGTGGGAAATTGTAGGTGGTCAGTGAGGCTCTGGGGGCTTTTATTTTTATTGGCGTTTACAATTTGCATCGCATTGCCCGCTTGTTTATGTTTCGTTACGTAAATTTTGCTCCTCACACACACGCACACACATCAGGGTAAGGGATGTGGGAGGAGGAGGAGGGGGGAGGGTATATATGGGAGACGAGCTAATGTTAACGTGTCGTAATTAAAATCAAAGGCGCGCGCCATGTCATGAATTCATTGCCAACGGCCTAAGTGCAAGCAAGTAACTGGCTACAACAACGAATGCGGCAACAACAACAAGATAGAGCTAAGCAGCACCGTGAGAGGGGAAAGGGAAGCAGGAGCCGGGAGCGGCAAACAGCGCAGCCGCTTCGATATTGTTGTTGGCTTCACCTGCGATTTTAATCAGCTGAAGTTTTTGTTTGGCTCTCGCCAAACGCACACGAGCGAACATGATGATGCGCCTGTGTGTGTGTGTGTGTTCTGAGTGGGGGCACATGTGTTGGTGCTTGCATTTATTCGCTGGCTGGTTGTCCACCTTCACCACACCTGCTGCTGCTGCTGCTACTGCTGCTGCTGTTGCTGCTGCTCTCTCTCTTCCTCTCTCTCTCTCTCTCCCTCTCTCGTTGCTTACTCTCTCGCAGTTATACGCTCTCCCAACAAAGCTTTGTGTGTCGGGATTTTTTAGTGAGAGCTGGCAATGCCGCTCATTGGCGAATTAACTTATGCATGTATAAACATGAACATATGCAGTAGGCCTAAGGATTCCAAGCCGACTTTAGGGATAAAACAAATGATAATGAGTAGACTGTAACCACACTGTAACCCGACTATTAATGACCCTGACTCTGACCATGTTATTCCATTGCATTTTACAGTCGCCGCAAGTCTTCGAGGAGGACACGCGCATGAGCGCGGATCTTAGCAACAGCAGCCAGTCTATGTCGATGGCCAGCCTAATGGAGCCACCACTAACGCCACAGAAGTAAGTTGCGCAGGATTGGCCAGTTGTGGGCAGCAAGCTAACTCGATCATTTCCTACACAGGCAACCCGATTTCCTCAACAACGAGGAGTCACAGTCGTCCATGGTCAGCAATGTGAGCCTGATGGACTCCAACCAGGGCCAGTCCGTCGATACCATTCTGGGCTCGTCGCAGAAACGTCCAAAGAAAAAGAAAATGGAGATTTGCGTGGCCGAAGAGTAAGTTTGAATATGCCATTCCCCATGGGGCTGTGATTAACCCTCAGTTGCCTTGCAGCACGGACTACACCGCCTCCAGCATCGCAGAGTACGATTGGCCGCCGCCCAAGGGCTGCTGTCCGTCGAAGAACCGCGATACCTTCATGATCCAGGAGCAGGTGGCCCTTTACTTGGGCATAACGAGCTTCAAGCGCAAGTATCCGGACCTGCCGCGTCGCGCCGTCGATATGGAGGAGCGCAACTGGCTGCAGGAGAAGGGGCTGGTCAGCGAGCGGATGTGTGATCTGGGCATCACCGCCGTGTGGGCCTCCGACATCCTGGACATAATGTACGCGGACTTCTACGACAAGTACGAGGAGTACAAGGAGTACATCCGCCAGAAGCACCTGCGCGAGATCGAGGCCAAGCAGAAGGCACTGGGCCTGACCGTGGGAACTGGACGTGGCCTCCAGGCGCGCGACCGCGCCATGCTCTCGGCCAGCAAGTGGAACGTTTACTTCAACAAGACGTAAGTGGAGATCCTCTGCTCTGCTGCAGCTCACTAATGACCTATCCCTTCCTTCCGCCTGCACAGCCGCAAGGACGAGCGCCTGGCCTGCCTGGACCTGCAGACGTTCACCATGAACCAGCCGCTGCAGTGGACGGCGCCCACGTCCACCCGCCTACACCGGCCCATCGCAAATGTGGTGCGAGCGGCAGCGGAGGCGGAGAATATGCTGGCGCCACCCACACTGCTGCCGCTCCGCGTCTACGACGAGGCCTTCCGGGTCTCGGACTATGCCTACCCATTGACCGTGGTGCCGGATCAGTTCTCGTTTGCCTTCCGCCAGTTCGAGCCCGCCGAGCTAAGGTATGTGTCTTCCTGATGGTTGCTCCCTCTTGCAACACAACTAATCCCTGCCTCTCCTGCAGAGCCTATCCCCTGGACATGGCGCTGGACAAGCCACCGACCGAGCTGGAGATGGCGCTGCTGCAGCCCATCAACGTTGGGGCTGCCGGAAGCGAGGAAGCCGTTGTGTCGGTTGACCCCGCCATTAAGGATGAGGAGGCAGAACAACCGCCAACGAAGCCTCATACTTTGGCGCCCGTCCGACGCAGCAGGAGATCGGCGCGACAGCTGCCGGACAAGGCGCGCACGGCCAGCAATTCCAGCACCTCTTCAGCCGCCACCGTCTCATCCTCTTCTAGTGGCAACGACGGCAGCAGCAGTGATACGGTGAGTTTTCCCACAGCAGGGTTAGCGTTTATGGTATATTTCGAAGTCCAAATGGATTAGCCACTTTGGTGGTAGTTTTTTTAGTCGAAAGGGATCTCGATCATATTTTATTTACAGTGTAGGTCCAAGGCCATCTTAAATAAGCCTGTGTACGTGTTTATCTTAAAGATAATTATACTACCCTTAGCAGAATATGAAATACTATTTGTTAGGGGTCTTTTCGCAGGACATTAGCCCCAAAAGAATTGGTTAAAACCAAAAACCGCTTGGGAAGAAGTCTGCGATAGTTTGTTAGACTTCTGACTTTATTCCTATACAAAATCTGTAGTCTGTCATTAATAGGAGCGTTTCTACATGCAAGCCAACTATCTTCAGATCACTTTGGAAAGGATATAAAGAATCCTGGAGTTACATTTTCCAAAAACGATGCAAGGAATTCCTTGACTATGTGACAAGGCGCTACTCTTCTTTTATTGTTCATAAAAAACACACAACTAAATATTAAATTAAGAATATAGAGCAAGTTTTAAGAGGGTTTTTGGTCTAGATCGGTTCAGTAGAACCTTAGAAATCGTGGGTATCGTTCCAAAAAAGACAGTTTTCAGAAAAACGCGTTAAAAGTTTCGCGAAAAGCCGAACCAGTTTGGATGCCAGGTCAGAAAAATGCCTATGTCTCCGAAAATAATTAAACTTTTGCTAAATCCTCTTGTACACATATTTTTGGATAGTTAAACATTGAAAATATAAAGAAAAATGTGAAATTTTTTGAAATTTCTAGACCAGAAATGACCAGAAATTATAGTTTAAAATCCTTAACTAATAAATTTGTTACTAATTGGTCATTCATTAACTTTTAAATCCATTTTTGTTTCTCAATATTTCACATTTTGAGCAAAACATAAGTTATGATTCTAATATTTCTTACATTTCCGGTTAATCTCTATTCCTTCCGTTTCTAAAATTAATTATCAACGTTTCCCTAAATTTAAAATTGTGAGAGTAGGCAACTATTTAAAATTTGTGTTTATACGAAAGGCGTCGATGCCTATGTGGTTTGGGTAAGGAGGCTTAGATGCCTGGCATGCAGTAGAAACACTGTCTGCCTTTGCGTCGTCGCAACTAGCACATGAACCAGTTGGACTGAGGGAAATGTACGACGGGAGGTCCTGAAGTCACAGCGACAGCCTCTGTTGAGTGCACAAATGAATAACAAAACAGTTATTGATTTTATTGAGTAAACTTAACAGTATTTATAGCAAAAAAAAGGTAGACAAAATATGCTTATGTCAACGAAATGAAGTGTAATGCAAAAAGGGGGTTACTGTTTAGTATTGCTTAATGCGGAACTAGAAGTGTCGACTTGGACTTCTTCGTGTCGGCGTCTTATATGAATGCAATTGCGCTAGACCTGTTATCCGATTATTTGCTATTATTGTTATGTTATAGAAATATAGCTGCGACTGAACAATTTGCTTGTGCCTTTCGTGGTGGTTCTATTATTTTATTTGGCCAGTGTGTGTCCATTTAATTTGTTTACTTGAATTCCTATTTTGCTCAGACAGACAGGGTTTTTAAAATACCATGCTTAGGAAGCTCTGAATGGGCTCCAAAAATGCTCCACAGCGCTCTTAATTTATCCACTTATGGGACAAATAATACTGACCCGAATTATGCTTATGTATTGCAGGACAGCGGCGATGACAGCGACTGCAACAGCAGCAGCAGCAGCTCCAGCAGCGGCAGTTCGGCGGCCGCCTCGAGTAGAGCTGGCAGCGAGGACGAGGAGGAGGGAAATGAGAACGGCCACCACGTTCCTGCACGACTATCCAGGCTGTCCAACTGCGGTGTCTGCCTGCGGAGCCAGCATCGTAACGCCAGGGACATGCCAGAGGCCTTCATCCGATGCTACAGCTGCCGACGGCGCGGTAAGTCCCACAGCTCTCGCTTCGAGTGTATCCCACTCTCACTAAACACCCAATTCACTCTTCCTTTGCAGTCCATCCCAGCTGCATCGACATGCCGCAGCGCATGGTGGGACGCGTGCGGAACTACAATTGGCAATGCGCCGGCTGCAAGTGCTGCATCAAGTGCCGGAGCAGTCAGCGGCCAGGAAAGATGCTCTACTGCGAGCAGTGCGACCGAGGCTATCACATTTATTGCCTGGGCCTAAAGGCAGTGCCAGATGGTGAGTGCTCGACGCCGTCCAGCGCCTTTATTTCGATAGAAACAAACATTATTTTGCGAATTTCAGGACGCTGGAGCTGTGAACGCTGCTGTGTGTGCATGCGATGCGGGGCTACGCGGCCCGAGGGACTGCCCCAGGTGGCTGCCCTGGCGCTGGCCACGTCACCCAATGGCGAGCGCTCGAAATTGACGCGCGGCAGCGGCGCCAAGCGGCTGAAGTGGGTGCATGAGTACCGCACCGACCATGTCACCAAGCTGCGGGAGCATGCCGCTATGTTCTGCGTTCCCTGTGCACGGACGAAACCTGCCAAGCGCCAGCAGCCAGTGACCACCGCCGCCGTGGCTGCCACAATCTCCTCCGTTGCGGTATCGCTGCCCACAAGCGCAGATGCCAGCCCGCTACTGAGTCCCTGTTCGACGACCAGTGGGGGTCCAGCCTTCTCGATAGCGACAATAAGTTCGGTGGCACTGAGTCCGAAGACGGGCGTCGCCGCATCGGAGGCGACGGCGACACCAGTAGCGTCCACGGTGGTGAACAGGCGGCAGCAGGAAACGCAGGCCAGCATCACAACGATGCAGTGCAGCTTCACCAGGAATAGTGTCTCTGACGAATCAGGGACTGCCACGACGACAGCAACCATAACGGCCACGGCCACAACGACGCAAGCGAGCTCAGGCACAGCGACAGCGACGGCTGCCACGCCCATAGGCATAGCACCGCCGCCGCCGGTTGTTGCCTGAGTGGGGGTCATACGTTATTGTGCCAAGCGCACTTTAACGGACTTGTAGTAAGCGCCGGACGCGGCCCAACCGAAACCACACACACACACAAACACACAGATGCATAGTATTACCGAATGCAAAGGAGGAGAAAGGAGAAACTATATTTTTTTTTTTTGTGTACTTTCATTATTCTTTATTGTCAGTACAACTTATTGCAATTGTTTTATATACATATACCTACTGAATAGTTGTGTTACTTAACGAACGAACACGCAAACATCAAATATACACATGACAAGCACACACACACGCCACACACACTGCACACACCCCGCACACACCCACACAGAACACACAAAACATCAAATAGCTGAGAGAGAGCACCCTAAGTTAAACGCTTTGTATACTCCTAAGTTGAAGAAGCATCGCCTAGCACCTAAGTCACCACACAATTCATTATGTTTCTAGAGAATATTCTCATTGAACGCATTTTAGTTCAATTTGGCGTGCGTGAACACGCTGCAACATGTCTCTTGGTATGTCTCAGTCCTTATCTTTGTTTTAAAAAATACTTGTACTTGTCCCTCCTTGTTCCTTTCTATGTTCTTGTCCCTTGTCCCCTTGCTATAAACACCACACCACACCTGAAGGCCTAACTGTTCCGTGTTACTGTTTACTTTTGTATCTAAATAGTGTGTTATTAATTAATTAATTGATTAAAACCTGTATCTGTCTGTAAGTTTAAGTCCCTGTACTATATATTATCTATTATATATAGATGCGCGCACTCCTTGGAGTGAATGATTATGATTATGATGATGATGATTTCACGATGTCTTGTCCTCCCCGAATTTTTTATCCATGGTATATGTATGTATTTATAAGAGATCCCCCC
>JAEIIU010056885.1:33137-56040 GCA_018874675.1 Drosophila baimaii | reverse complement strand
TATTATTATATTATTATATTATTATATTATTATATTATTATATTATTATATTATTATATTATTATATTATCGATAATATGATATAAATTATCAAATTATTATATTATTTTTGTATATTTTTCTTCTTTTCTTAATTTTTTTTTTTTTTTGTATTATTTCTTATTATTATTATCATTATATGTTCTTTTAATTATTTTAATTAATATGTTCTTTTAATTTTGTATTCAATTTAATTTCCTTATATTAATTTTTTATTTGCTAAGTTTTTATTTATTAATTTTTTGTTATATTTTGTTGAATTTAACTGTTTTTATTTCGACTTTTCTTTGAAATCTAATAAAAATTTCAGTTTCCAGGGTTGTCATGTTCATGTTAAAAGCATTTCTTGCTTTTCTTTTCAATTCTAGAGACTTCAAACCGTATTTTTGTAATCAAGAACAACCTATCAAAATACTTAGATGACATTATAACCAGACAAATATATAATTTCATCCAGTTATCTAAATTACAAACAATATATTCCTCAAAACCCCCACCTGAAATCTCTAAAAATATCGCCTCTTATTGAAATCGCCAAATTGTATGAAAATCGGAACAGGGTCGTATGTATTTCGCTATGTCGTCTATGGCGACAACATTAGCCAAATTGATTTCGACAGCATTTGTTGGTCATTGAGATCCCCCCGGCTCCCCGGCCCCATCAACTTCACTCTCCGAACTCTCAAGGCCTGTACAATCCTACACCTACAAGATATCCACATCCCACGCCCACCAAGTGTCCCCCAAAATGCTCTATGGAATGCCCAGACTCTGTGGCGTTCGTTTACAACAACTCAAAGAGCCGAGAGAGACCCCAAGAATTTGGGGAACAACAGCGCGACTACCACTCGGGCTCGGTGTTATCTAAATAAATATGTGGCCTGCGACATGGAGTCTATAAATTATGTAAAATGTACGATTCGTTTATTTTGATGCGCTTCCTATGCTCCTATCCTCTAATTTCTGGTGTTTGGAAATTTTCGTTAAATTTGATTTTCGTTTTTCATTCGAGATTTTTATGAATTTTTAATTTGTTCGCTGGGATTTGGTTGAATGAAAATTTCACACTCTTGCCCGAAGGGTAATTTGTGTGATTTGTGAACTAAAAACACACCGAAAAAGAGTTCAGGCGTTTGGGCAATCAGTATATATGTACATATATATATCGGTGTGAGATAAATAAGGGCGGGCGGCATCGGCATCAATGGGAGATTTCATCGAATTGACTTTAAGGTGTCGTTGGAAATAGCCGAAAGATACAAATTGCTGCGGGTCTATCTGTCTATCTGTGGGTGGATCGAACTTGAAGTGTATCGCGTGAAGCTGAAAAAGTCAAGTTGTTGTTGTTGTTGTTGTTGTTGTTGTTGTTGTAATGCAAATGGGTTAGATACTTTCGTGGGTGTTGTCGTTTTTCCAGCTGATTTGCTTTAGAAGTGGCCACCACAAGCTGTTTGCTTTGAACTAAACTCATTTGTTATCCATGCGATACATTTGTGATGTATGAACGCTATATCCAAGTGGACAGCCGTATCTGTGTTCATTTGAAAGCCTTCTCATTGCTTCAAGGCACAGTTTTTTTTTTTTTTGATATAATATTAAGTTAATATATAGTTAAGATCTTCCCACCTAGTTCCTTAACCCAGAAAACCACACAATGAACTTCCATTTATCTGCGCGCGATGCTTTCCGCCTCGATTTCATCTATTTCTGTTGTTGTTGTTGTTGTTGTTGTTGGTGTTGTTGTTGTTGGTGTTGTTGTTGTTGGTGTTGTTGTTGTTGTTGTGCCAAAAAGCCAGCCCAGTGACTAATGGGTTGCCTCACGCAGCCGAAAAGGAAACAAAATTCGCCGCTTACACAATTTGTATCTAACAGATACGCCGCTCCGCGCCGGCAAACTCAATTTGCTTGGGTTTGGATTCGGATACGGATTGGGATTTGGATTTTTGGATATGGATGTGGATGTGGATGCTGGTGAAAGGCGCTGGAAAATATATATCGGAGGCCCAAAAAAAAAAAAAACAAGGCTCGCGCAACCAACAGAGGCGTTGAAATATTTACGATGCGGGGCCGTTTCAGCGCTACGAGAAATGCAGCTAAGCTAAATTTGTGGCCGCTGTCTCTCCTGTATTGTGGCTTGTATCTTACGGTTTGTAGTTGCAAAAGTTGACCGTACAATGGAGCCACAAACTGCACACACAAAAATATGAAAGTGCAACAACAGCCAACAGCAGCAGCAACAACAACGAAATACAGAAGCATATTTAAGCAAAAAAAAAAACAAAATACAAAACAGAAAAAAAAGAGGAGAAAAAAAACCTGCTCAGCAACTTTTACGCTGCGCCCTCATGGAACGCAAGTGGATGCCATTGGCAGCCCCGAACAACTAAGAACAGTTTTGGGCCAAAGGCCTCGAAACTGCAATGCCCTGGATTTAATTGGAATAATATCTATTGCCTACATAAATATATAGATAATATTCAAGGCTTTAACTATTTATTTTTGCTAATTCTTCTCTGCTTTTAGTTCAGTTAGTTTCTCCAAAATCGTATATACCCTCACAAACTCCACAAACAATGGGTATCAAAAATTACAATACCAATGTACGGCTACAACAACGGTAACTCACAGCAAGCCCAGCTTAAATAAAACAAAACAAAAAATGCAGAAACTGCAATAATAAAGGAAAATAAAGAGTAAATAAGTAAATAAGTAAATAAATACAAAAAAAAAAGAAATAAAAAACCTTAAGCAAAATCGTTTGCAAAGCATAATGAAAGCAGCAGCAACGTCGCTGCTGTCCATTGGGGAAATTAACATGTAGCCGAAGCCTGATGTCTTGAATTCTTTTCTGGTTTTGTTTTATTCTCTTCCCCAGCCAAGACGACGTCACAAGTTCTAATTGGAGATACGAAACGAGAGCTTAAACTGGGGGAAATCGAGGGATCCAGAGAGATCTAGAGATCGCCACCAAACTGGGCGTGTGGGGCTCTAATTAAAGAGAAATATGCACACAACACAAGCCAGTCCACACAGCCCATCGGTCATAATCCATAAAGATCACTTAACGAGGCGAAATGGGGATTCGTTAACGATCATTTCCATTCCCAGAGTTGTAAACATTGTGGAAATCAATTGATTGCCCCTTTTTGTTAGTGGGGGTAGGGCCCAGGGAGACCATATTTGCAGATCAATTTGGGTATATATATCACATGATTTTAATATAACTATGTAATAATAAGAAATCTAAGTTTGGGCTTCATTATTATGACATAAACACATAGTCGCATTTTAGCTAACTTTAGGTTAAGTTTCTAACCAGACACTAAAACCATTTTGAATAAAAAACTTCAGTTCATTTTCTCTTCTAGATAGATATGAAGTTCTTAATATAACAAGGTACAATAATAATATTTCAAAGATTGTTGATGATTTAACATAATCTTTTAACATCAGGTCAGCTAATTCTCAGTTAAGTTTCGAACCAACCTAAGAAACTTCAGTTAACTTTCCGTTAGAGCCTATTATTGGGGTAGAGCATGGAGAGACCACAGATAAATATGAAAAGTTCTCAATATAACTATGTAAAACCAATATATTAACAATTGAACTGATAATGCTTAGAATTGAACATAAGCTTCTAATATCAGGTTAGCTTAACCAGACTAAGAAACTTCAATTAACTCTCTGTTAGATCCTAGATAAATATGAAAAGTTCTGAATATAACTATATAGAGCAATATATCAATGATAAAACTAATAATGATGACACTTTAACATAATCTCCTAATATCAGGTTATGTAATACTAACTTAAGTTTCGAACTAAACTAAAAAACTTCAGTTAACTTTCTGTTATTGGGCTAGAGCCTGTAGAAACCAAAGATAAATATGTTAAGTTCCGAATATAACTATGTAAAAACAATATATCAATGATGGGATTGATAATGCTGATAATTTAACACAATCTTCTAATATCAGGTTAGCTAATTCTAAGTTAAGTTTCGAACCAGACTAAGAAACTTCAGTTAACTCTCTGTTAGAGCCTAGAAAGAGACCATAGATAAATATGATATGTGCTGAATATAACAATGTAACAATAAACGAATGATTGGGCTAATAATGCTGACAATTTAACATAATCTCTTAACCGCAGGTTAGCTTAATGTAAGTTCAGTTTCAAACCAAGCATTTAAACTAAACTAGTTATTTTGATCATTTAAATTCCCTTTTTCTTCAATACAAAAACGTTTTCTTCTCCCACCATTCCCATACATATTTACTGACCACTTTAATACTATATTTCACGATATTCACATATCGTTGTCTCATAATCATGCAAATTTATGAGCACTCTCAGCTACCGATCACGCAACACAACACACGCATCGTGCAAATTGCTGGTGATCCTCCGAAAGACTCAAAAGTCATGTCCGATCGATCGTATGTCTGACAGCCCACGGATTCCACAGTTTTGTTTTCTTTTTTGGGGGGGAAACTGCAAATGCGGAACTGAGGATCAGCTCAGAGAGCCCCCACACACCAAAATGTGTGATTCCCAGAGATCGAAGATCGATGAATGGGCCCACAACCAACCATTTGGCAATCATACACGAATTCAGGCTGATTTATGACGACACGACGACGAGGCGCACACACAAATTGACACTTTCGCGTTTATTTCTGCGACTTCGATTTGAATGGGAACCTCTAGCGATCGCGATCGATCTATTTGCATACGAGAAGCACGAGAAAATAAACTCAAATAAAATGAAATGGGAAAGAAATTAGCATAAACGTCGGTGCTTGGGAATTCATTGATCTTTCCTGTGGCCGTGTGGTTCTTGTCTTTATTTAGCTTGGCGCTGTCTCTGGGTCAAATCACTGGTACCGTTACAATCTCCTCTAGAGAGCTCTTAATTCTTCTGTCTTCTTTCTTAGATCTTGGTTCTTCCCTTCGCTTGCTCTCTCTTTCTCTCTCTCTCTCTCTCTTAGTCTCTATATATATTTTCTATTCTCTACTTTGTTTTGGCCCCACAGCGTTTATAAAAATATTTTTTATTACAATATTTTCTTTTTTTTTTTTATTATTTATTTTCGTTGGCACGCGGTATTCTTGTTTGCCTAGTGTTTTACATCGAATTAAGTTGATTTTCATTTTGTTTTTACGAGATGTTGTTATTTTTACGCCTTCGACTTGTTGAATCATTCGACAAGCGAGCATAAAAACGCTATTTGAAAGAAATATGATGCACACATAAAAAAAAAATGAGAGAAAAACAAAAACCAACAAGAAAACTGGGAGCGGGGCATACTTAGAGATACAGATACACTCCACACACACACCACTCTCGCACAGCAAACGCAATCCACTCGTCGACGCGTCCGCTAGGCGATGTTGCAATAATTATCAAACTCACATTTTTTTCAAAGAAATTAAATAGTAGGAAAAACTGTTAGAGTTCAACACAATTGCCATATAAAAAGTTGACAACAATGCTTGATGTAGGGTGATTTATGATCATATAGGGGGGGAAATTGGTGTAATAAATAAATATTTAATAAGAAACTTTTAAGCTTGCTTCAGGAAATATAATAATATTTCACTTATAATGCATTTTCTTTACTACTTTAAGTTTAAACCAAGGTTTTTCTAAAAGATTTATCTTTGCATCTCCTTGAAACCAAGTTGTTCTACAAAATGTATCTTAATAAGTTTTTTTGCTGATTGAATACACATATGTAAATCGAGCTTTTGTCAAAAGATAAGTACAACATAGGCTATAGATACAGCTGATTTCGATTTTACCACGGAATGCTCTTCAGTATATATTTCTTGTTAACAATCAGACAAAAACTTTATCAAATAATATTGATCCTAACAAAGAAACCACATATCATAAATATTTCATTTCTTAAGCACTGATTAGACAGAGAAAATACTTCATATTTCTCTCTCTTCAACGAACGCAATGTGTGGATATGGGAAGATATATAAATATATACCCATAAAGGCAGTGCAAAAAAAGGGTGTCGTTGGGTCAATCTCAATTGCTCCCACATTGGGAGCTGGGAGCTGGAAGCTGCAAGCTGGCAGCTGGTGGGGAACACTGATGATGAGGAGCTGGCTCTACTCTGCCCCGGTTAACAGATGATTTTTCTGTTGCAGCTGCCAGCCGAACAAGTACCAGAATGAGTGCAGTTCCGGGTTATAATTGATAAATGTTTGCATGTGGCGAAGGAGATCACAAGCCATGCGTCTCTCACTCATGTGGCAAGTTCAAAGTTTGGCTTTCACTTGAGGAGTTCGTTCTCATTGCACAAATAAATAGTTGCTTGACTTGAGATACTCTACTCTATACTTTCCATACTCAACATAATTCTTGGTGGAAATATATATCTTTATCAATCACTGCACACAATCTCGTGTGCATTAAACCCAATAAAAACTGTCCGTTATGCCAATGGTTTTCGATTAGTTTTTTATTCACCCCGTATGCCTGGGACACTGCCTTTTATTTATGGCTCCCCCCTCCGTCCTCCTTCGGTCGCCAGTTAATCCCTCACCCACACTTGCCTCCAAAACTCGCGAGGCGACTGTGAAAAGAAGTCGAAGACCTGGACAACCTGCTCTGCCGGAATGCGGATCGCCCGTGCCCACTCACAGATATATCTATATGTACACATGTACGTAAGTATATATATACTCAACATAAAGAACGTGGAGGGCTGGCTGGCTGTGCAGAGCGGAGCAGGACAGGGCGAGGTGCAGGCTAGTATCTGATTACAGTTTGAATGGCTGCAATGAACCAGAAAATTTGCCTTTGTAAGCTCTCGCCCTCTCTGGATGGATGGATACCTTGGCCCCTTGGTGTTCGTGAGAGTTCGTTCCCCGTTTGCCGTTTAGCCGCAGGTGGTGCCTGGTGGTGGTGGTGGTGGCGCAAAATAAAGGGAAACGGCGAGAAGAAGGAGCCCACCTAACAAAGAAGCAGGTGCAGGTGCTGCTGGTGCTTGCACTTCGCGAAAATGGTTGAAGTTCTAATGGTGATTCTTGAAAAGGGGAAGAAAATAAAGCTAAAATGTGATTCAAAGTGAATTTCTTAGTTATATAAAATAGCTTAAAAGGGTTTTTGGAACGGTGTAATATTAGCATACTCTAGAACAGCGTTGGGCACAAGATAAATAGGGAAAGAGCCTAGAAAAACAACCACCAACGTTGCAATCATGAGCCATACATAATGGGCAAACAAATGAGCTTCATGAGCGTCGCTTATCCCACTCATTTTGTTTTTAAATACTCAAGAATCCGCATCTCTGACGTCACATTTCAGTGGCATTATTTTGGCAAAGTTTCAAGGATCGCGGAACGCAATCAAGGACCGTCTAGGACGACTTGGTCACACCTCGCAAATAACATAATGGAAGAAGGCTTTAAAATACCACATATATTTTTTTCAGGATACTTTTAGAAACCTCTCTTTAGTAAAATCAAATCTTCAATTATTTAATACTCAAAAATATAAAAATAAATCTGTTTCGATTTGTGTGTTTGGAGGAACAGGGCTTAGGTCACGACACCACTCTTGTTCCTTAAACCCTGGACCCTTAGCTCTTCTCCCCCCCTTGTCTGAGAGCACCAACAAGATTTGTGGCGATAGGAAAAACGGACACGAAACGTGACTGGGCAACAAGTAGAAGCCGAAACTGAGGCGCTACTTGGGGCGAAACCGGGGCTCCCAGTGGCCGAGTGAAGTGCGGCAACGTGGTGGTGGTGGCTACGACAATTACAGTTATTTTATGAGTTTGCAGAGCATAACCAAGCCCAGGCACCCAGAGCACACACACACACACACACAGCAGCCGAGAATCCATAGCTATAGCTATAGCTATAGCCACAGCCACATCCAAATCGCAATCGCTGGCCACTTCATTTTGCAAAGAGAGCGGAAATTTAATGAGCAGTAGCTCGTCGCTCGCCCCCGCAACATGCTGGCATCTCCATCTACATCTCTGCATCTACATGGATCCATGGATCCATGGCTGCATGCATCCATCAGATACTTTATTCCTCCCCGGGCACAAAAAACCATTCCAGCAGCCGCTGTAATGATGCGTTTAGCAGATTATGAGCTCGGCTCTCGGCCAAATTGGAGCAGCCGGAATGGAATCGTTTCGTTGCAGCAGCAGCAGCAGCAGCCACTGCAACCGGCACACAGCCAGCCAGCCAGCCAGCCAGCATATTTTGTGGTCATTTGCGAAAATGCGAAAAACAGCTTTATATATCTTTTCCAAGGGAAATTGAGGAGGAGCGAGATCGGATCCGGGGCCCAGTCCCTGAAGCGTGCGCCAGGACATGGAGAGTGCAAAATAATTGAGTTCAGCACACATCCCACTTCCACATCCACTTCTACCCCAGCTGTATATTGCATTTTCATTCCCTTGAAACAGCTTGAAACTTGTAACTAATGTTATAAATTCTGTAATAAATCTATTTTGTTGGCTATTTCCACATTACTTTTTAAATAAAAGGAGTGAAACATGTGAAACATGTTTGAATTAAAGGGAAAATTCAGCTATCTTTGAGTTAGAATTATACAGGAAGCTTTAATTAAGAATTATGGTAATATGTAGTTAATATATGTATATAGGACTTTGGGGTCATATTCTTTGATTTGAAATAAAACCTATAGTTTTGCCTTTAGAACTCAGGAATTACTATTATATCATCGTATATCTTAAGATAGAATAGAGATTTTTTGGGCAATATCATATATTCTTTCGCTTAGGGGTAAACCAACTGTTTTTCTATCTACAAATAACTCTAATTGATTTTAATACATATTAAAAATGATCCCTTGAGGCCTTATAAATACATATATCTTATAAATCAATCTTCCAAGTATATGTTTATGCATATAACATTTGATTTTTTAACACAAACTTATCAGATTTATGGCATATGATTAAGCCATAGGAAAATCTTAACAAAAATATGCAGTTTGCCAAGTATTACTTCAATGTTCAATCCAAAAAATTACATAATTCAACTTTAAGCTCTTGAGAATCCTTGAAAGTGTTCTACCACCAGGTAATGCTTAAGTGGGACAGAACCAAATTGCTTTGTTTATGGGACACTTTCACATAAAAAACAAACAACAACAAACCAAAAATACCAAAACAAGGCCCATGAAACTTGGCCAAAACCAACTGTTGCCAGGTAACTTGCAGGCAAATCAATCATTAACCTGGCCCAGTGTGTGTGTGTGAGTGTGCGCCAGTTTGTGGCATAATTCATGGGGCAGCATGGCATAATACACTCCACTCTACCCCAAGAAACTAGGAATTGGGGGGTGGGTGCCACAAAATGAGAAATGCGGCAACGTTGCCCTCAACAGCCATGTGGCATGTCAATTTTTCCACCATTTGCGGCAATTTCTTTTCGTTTTTTTTTGGTGTTCGACTCTTTGGAGGGGAGAGGCAGGCGAAACTCTCTTTTATTTGCCTTCATTGTGTGAAGGCAAAAGGTTAAACCCTACGCTCCGTCCTGAGAGCTGCGTCCCGCCGTTGCCGTTCGTTTAATTTTATTGCCTAATTTTCAACTTTGATTGCTTGGCCACACCCTCCCTCCAACCTCTCCCCCCCCCAATCCCCTGTCACTTTCACGCCCGTTGACATTTCCCCCGACAGAGATTTTCCCACCGCCGCCGCCTGCACACACACAGCTTAACTTTCAATTTTCAGCTGGCGGCAAACGACTCCAAGACAGAGATAATCAATTTTTATATTTTATTTAGCATTTTTATGTGGCCAGGCACACCGTCCGGACGGACGTATATTAAATGCTTCATTTAGTCCAAGCGCCAAAATATCATAAAGAAATTAACATTTACCTTGCTGCGGCAAAGAGGCCATTATCCTATTACCTGAGGGAAATCCACAAAAGGATCATTAACTACAATTTACCGCCGCTCTGTCGAGGCATAGAAAGTTGCTTGTGCGCGCATCTGTCTTGCCCTGAATTATCTTAAATCTCAATTGAGATAGATATATGTATATGTATATATATATATAGGAGTATTTTTTGGCGATTAATTTCACCTTAAATACACACTTGGTGGCAATAAGCAAGCCTTGTGCTGCCTGTCACTTTCCAAACGCTTGTAAGTCATGGTGTTTGCCTAGCTTTAACTTTTCTTTCAAACCACATCTAGAATCGAAACGAGTCAAACGTATATATTTTTCAGTGCGAGCAAAACATCAGGCATTTTACAAATTACAAAATATTTCCATAAAAAAAATATATTAATTCAACGTGGCTGTGTAACTCTCTTTAACTTTTAACTGCGAAGTGCAACGCGAATAGAACCAAGCTATAAGTGGTAAGTTTGCCACAAATGTGTGTTTTAACTTAAAGTTTATAACAAATAAACAAAAGACACTAAGAAACTAGAAGAATATTTAGTTTAAAAAAGGTTATGCTATACATTTGCTATAAACTATTTCGATTTTGAACCTATACTGTGAATATCTGTGTCCCACAACCTCCGCTATGCTTGTTGGTGGACAAACTTATTGCAATATATCTTCCAACTCAACTCAACCACCCACACCTTGTTTGGTAGTTTCTGTGGGCCACATCCTCCTCATCCACTGCTGCTGCCTTTAATCTGCCAGTTGTCTGATCGAAAAGTGCTTGGCCAAGTGGAAAAGCGGCAAGCAGAGTCAGCCAAAAGCCAACAAAGATTGTGGTCAAAACAATAGTAAATGGTAAAGAGTAAATGGTAAAGAGTCAAGAGTAAATAGCGAATAAAAACCATAAACTAAAGAAGAGCATTTGCCAGTGTCGGTGGGCTTAATCATATTTTTTATATAATCCCAACTATATATGGTCACCTGAATTTTTGGCTTGTGGGTTGAATTGCAACCTAAAGATACTACTGCTAGAGTTTACACCCACGCACAGCTGGCAAAGAATCTGCGTATCTGTGTATCTGCGTATCTACGTATCTGCGTATCTGCGTATCGTCATATCTCTCAGATAGAGGGGGAAAAGAGAGACCTCTCCGAGACCCCGGCGAACTATCATTAGCGGCCACAAACAAGAAGATGGCTTTGTCTTTCGCTGATTTCGCTGTAGGCGTCTGCTTCCAGTTGGCTTCTTGGCTTGATTAAATGTTGCCAACGACAACGACTAGCTCTCAAGATGGGAGCGAACTTCGTCGTAGTCATCATGGTCGTCGCTGTCGTCGTCGTCATCGTCTGGTGCCGCCTTTCAGCTCCAATCTCTTCTCCAATCTCCGGAATCCGGATCGCCCCCTCCCCCCTCTTTCGCCCTACTGTTAACCCCCTCTTGGTTCCCTTTTAACCCCTGACAACCCACAATTTGCAGTGCGTCGTCAATGTCTGAAGTGAAGTGTCTTAAACAAAAAAAAAACGCAAAAGAAGACGCGCGCGCTCAAAAAACCAGCGGAAGTGAGTCGAAAAACCAGAAAGAAACCAAAAAATATAAAAGAAAAACAGAAAAAAAAACCAAAAAAACAAAAATGAATTGAGACGCCGCCTTTTCAATTGAGAGGAGAGTTTTTTTGTTGCTAAAGATCGCAATTATTTGTATAGCCATCGTCTGTGACTCGCGGGACCCTGAAGTGGTGAACTTTTGACGCAGCTCCTCCAGCTTCTCACAGAGAGCAGGGGTTTCAGGGATTCCGCCAGCGATGGTCAGAGGAATTTCAATTTCAATTTGAAGATTGAAATTACATTTTGTTGGTAATTCAAGTATATATTAATCCCCGAACTTTGTTAGGGGTTTTGTCTTCCTTCTGTGTATAAAACTGTATAAAAGTCTTTTGAAGTTTACAAATAATTAATAATATGAATGGTTAATCAATGTGTAAATTATATATATTTTCTTAATTTGAAAAGCTATCTTCTTAGTAAATCTAATCTTTTAAGTTAAAACTAACGAGACTTCTTCAAAAGCCTCCAATTAGAGCTAGGCTCCGTTTGGATCTTAATCTTTTAAAGAGTTAACCTTAAACCCCTTCAATTCTTTAATACCTATTCAATTTAAAGAACCATCCATAGCTCCAATAACTCGATTCCCCTTTCCAATTTCTCCAATCAAAATTGTTAACCCATAAAAAAAAGGGGGAAACAAAATCAACAATTTAAGCTTGACAAATCCTCTTCGAAATATTGTATTTTTTTTTGCCCTTCGACGATATCTTGCAACAATTAAGTGACCGCTGGCAACAATAACAATTACAACAATTCTCCCTCTACCTCTCCCTCTCCCTCTACCTCTCCCTCTCCTCTCTTCTTGTCTCTGGGGAAATGACGCAATGGACACTTTATTGAGATACCAACGATTCCCAGTGTTTCGTAAGCGTAATCGGCAATTGGATGCCAGCAAGGGGTAAGGGGTAGAGAATCTGGGGAATGATAAGGCTGGCAGGTACTCCTCCTGCCTGGAATTGGGAAAGTTAAATAAAGAAAAGAAAACGAAAGTTCAAATTTGGTCTGATAACAAGCTAGGTGCGGGAGGTGAGGTCTGTACTGTTCCATTGAGTCTTCTACGAGAGAGACTGCAATTTGTTGTTGTTGTTGTGTTGACTTTTGAGTTTGCCTGCGGTCGAATTCATGATTCGACTACAGTTTGCTTTTCAAAATCTATTTGAATGTTTGCCCAACGCATACACACAGAGAAATTGGGGCTTAAAATGGGTGCAAAACTCTATAATTGATTGGGAATCAATACATAGAATTTTAAGTACAAGAAAATTATAGATAATACCCTATTTAACTGACTTATTAACCCTTTAACATTGTGGCAGCAATGCCAAAGGATGCAACAGCTAAAAGTTTGTCGCTGAATTTCTAATTGGGAATTTTTAGGTGCCATATTCGCATTAAGTTCAGCTTATCTTTGTTAATATTGATTATTATTATCATTTTAAAGCCAATAAGTTCAAATTTCTATCAAATGTGAATGCAAGAGTCAGCAGTTGGTCGCTGAATGCGTATTTGGGAATTTTTAGGTGTAATCCTCACAATAACTTCAGCTTATTCTTGTTATTATTGATAATTATATGAACATTTTAAAGCCTAGAAGTTCTAAATGTATGCCAAATGTATAAAATATGAAATAATACTTTCAATAATTATTCTAATTAATATTGGCTCAACTAGTAATATTAATGTTGCTCTTTTTTCGCCAAGTGTATGAAGAAAAAAATGGTATGAGTAGATGACTGCAGGGAACAGACAAACAAATTACAAACAAATTGTCATCGTCGTTGTTATTGTTGGGGACATCATCGATTGCGCGTCGATATCGGAGGCGCCGCCTTAACTCCCCCTTGTACATCTCCTCATCCCCCTCCCCTCACTTCCATCAACAACGAAAACATTTTCCTCTTATCGCTTTCAGGTGGCGACTCCGAGGGTTGAGATTTCCTGGAGGGGGGGTGGGTCAAGTCAGTTGTCAGTCGTCGGTTAAGTGACTTAAGTGTCCCATCTATATCTTGGTAGTAGCCTTCCCGCCCCCCTCCTTTTTGTTTGTGTTTTGCGCAGTGCACAGCAGCTGATAAGGAAAAGCCGGCATATTTGTTGCATGCCGGGGAAAATGGGGGGAAAAAGCCACAGGGCAGAGAGAGGGGGAGGGGACGTGCCCAGACATCGGACAAGGGGAATCATTACCTCAATCGCTTTGGCAATTCAAGCTGGCTCCTTCTCTCTTAGGTTTTGCCTGATATTGATAGCCGCAAGGATGTGTAATTTCAATACCAATTATTAAGTTTGGACTCTTCAATTAATTTATGGAATTCGAAACCCTATTTAATACTCAAATTAATTGGGGATTGAATTGCGAGCTAAAAAGAAGCGATTGCCCAGGCTCTTAAAGTTCATATATGATTTAATAATATTTCGTTTGGTTATTTAAATTAATATTTTAAAGCCACAAAAGTAGCCTTTAAATATGTCCAAATATATGTATGACAAAGAGAGATAGATTAGTTAAAGATATAAGGACTTGAGTCACAGAATCCCCTTTATAATTTAAATAGAAAAAACATGGCTGGGCACCGAAATTTAAGTTAGGGAGCTTAAGAACAAAAATCAGTCTTAAAAAGGGAAGGAGCATGTGTATGTTTTGTTTTTGTAATCCTTAAGGGATAGGTGTTTCTTCCCAACGATATGTAGATTAGGTTTTTGTACCCCTTGTAACATATTTAACCACATATCTTTATTTAACTTAAATATTTCAACACTTGTAAATCTTCATAAGAATTGAAGAATTCCCCAAGAGAATTCTTCGCATAAAAGAGCATAAATAACCCCGTTATCTTCATTATAGAGTGCAGTAAATTCCTTTTTTTTTATGTTGGTAGCAAAACAATTTTTCATTTGGTAAGCGTTTTTTTTTTTTTTTTTTTTGTATTAATTTATGTTTTTTTTTGCATTTACTTACATGGGCATAGGAAAAAAGTGGCTGGCTGCTGCTTTCAGTGTCGTGTTGCTCTATGCAAATTTCAGAGACTGAGAAGAGACTCTCTCTTTCTCTGTCCCCCTCGTTCTCTCACTCTGTCTGTCTCTCTTTCTCAGTTCGTTGACTGGGGAAAATGTTTCGTAAAAAAAATTGGTTTAAAATGCAACTATTGGCATTATTTTGCGATACTCGAATGGCATTTCCACGGTTGGCACTATATCGATGGCATTTTACAAATATATATTGGGTTCGTTTAATTGAAACAGATGAAATTGATAATATTTAAGATTTAATTTACCGCGGCTGCTGCTGCTGCTGTTATTCTCTCTGTTTTAAATTTTTTTTAATGCAAGTGTGGTTGGTTGCCATGACAACAACAACAACAACAAAAAATATAAATAAAACCAAAGAGACACGACGGTCTCCCTCGCTGACCATCGCTGAATAATATGCAAATAAAGTGGAAAACTCACTCGGGCGTTCAATGCACGTAAATGAAACTCGACAATCCACAACGAAACCAAATTTTAAAACATTAAAAACAACAGCAAAAATAACAACAAAATAATTAAAGACCACAACTTAAATGGCCAGTTTTCGTGCCGATTTTTGCAGCAAATGATGATCTTGGCTTTTGAAAAGCAGAAAAACTACATGATTATGGCCACCTCTTAATAGGTCTATTGTTAGGGTAAAGAAAATAAACATAACACTATATTTCACTCCATTTTTGAGGAGACCTTGCGAAGTTTTGCATCTTGACACCAATAAAGTTTAAATTATTTAATTAAAATATAAAAGGAAAGCTTGATTCGCTTAAGTTAATTATAAATCGTTTGTAAACAAGGCATACAGCTTAGAAAACATAAAGAAAATGTGGAAAATCTTAATGAAACAGCTGTTCTTGTCTTTGGAAAAACGATCAATGCTTTTCCTCAATGGGAAAACCCAAGTGTTGTCGCATTTGTTGTTAAATTGATTTGCTAACGATCTCCAATGACATTAATGATGGCGAGAACCCCGAAAGGAGTGCGTCGGAAAGCGGAAAAAGCCTGGGGGAAAAACTAAAGTGCAGCCAGAGGAAATTATGAATTCTTTTGGGGGCTATTTTTGAACTGCACCCCAAGAATATGAAATATAAAAGAGTTGATCTTGGTATTTTTAGGATATACACATAAGAACCCAGAGAAGACTATTCCCGGTAATGGGGGAAATAGAAATATATGTTATAAATATTTTAAAGAAACGTAAAAAGAGGGTTTTTGAAAGGTAATAATAATGGTTTCCTATAGGTTACTGATAGAACCTGTTGTGAATTCTAGTGGCAACTGTGTAAAACAATTTTTTGTGTTAGAGATATTCAAGTCTTTATATTTTCAATGAAGACAACAACCTATTCTTTAGATCACATTACAAACTAATTCATTTTTTAAATATTTGTTTAAATTTTCATGATATTTATTGGGAAAATTCGAAATATTTGTAAGAAATATTTTGAAAAAGAGGGTTTTTGAAAGGAAAAAATAATGGTTAGCACTAGGTTACTGCTAGACCCTGTTGAGAATTCTAGTGGCAACTATGTAGAAAGAATTGTTCTTGAAAATCTTTAATCTTTATATTTCTAAAGTAGAAAGCAACATTTTCTTTAGACTACATTAAAAATTAATGAATTTTCTAAATATTTATTTCAATTTTTATGATATTTATTGAAAAAAATCTAAGTATTTGTAATAAAGATTTTTAAATAGAGGGTTTTCGAAAGATAATAATAATGCTGGAACCTGTTGGGAATCCTAGGGACATCTATGTAGAATAATTTTGTTTTTGAAAATCTCTACTACTTTATGTTTTTAATGAAGAAATGAACACATTCTTTAGATCATATTACAAATTAATTCATTTTCTAAATATTTATTTAAATTTTCATGATATTTATTTAAAAAATAATCGTTTTCGAATTCTTCTAATTCTACTTTTAAGTTTTACTTTGATAAAATGATGCTCTTCAGCTGAAATATCATAAACTTTTAATGTTGAATACTTTACTTTATTTTGCAATTCCAAAAAACCATAAATTTAAAACATAATTCTCCGCACACTCTGCAATTCCAGGTGACAATCCCCTTGGAAAAAAAACAAGCAAATAAGCTAACATGACATAAATTACACAGAAATCTCCTTATTTGGCCACTCAACTTTTGGGTATTTTTTGTTGTATTTTTTTTTTTTTGCTAGTGATAATTGCGATAATTCTGAAGAATCTGCGACTGAGTCAGAAGAGTCGGAGGAGGAGGAGGTGGAGGAGAGACATGTTGTATGTGTGGGTGAATCACCTAACCCCGCTCCACTGCTCCATCTCTTTCTATTCACTTCTCTCTGCACCGTTTTTCCCCCGCCATAAAATCAAAGATCAATGTGCAAAAAAATTCGATGAAAACTTTTTCGAGACTCTTGAAATTTTCAGCTACATTTGCATTTATTGCGAAAACTCATGTGCAAATAAGCCAAAAACACACACAAACACACACACTCGCAAAATGCCGAAAACAGAAACAAAAACAAAACAGTCGACGAAGAAGAGGAAGAAGCAGAAGGAGCAACGCGAAAAACACAAACAAAACATAGCGGCGAGTTGAGAGAGAAGCAGCAGCAGCATTTGTTTTTCGTTGTTGTCTTTCTCGTCTTTTTTTGTTATTCTTTGATTATTTGTGTTTGCATTGCAAAGAATTAAAATAAATAAATGAGACGCAAACACACACACACCAACACACACGGACGCACGCACACAAAAAAAATGTAGTTAAAAGCATAAAATAATTGAAAAATGTGTCTTTTGTTTTTCGTTCTAATTTCTTATGCCAGTTTTTGTTTATCTTTTATGTATTTGTTGTTTTTTTTTCTTTTTCGCACTCGAATGTTTGTTAACTACGCACACACACACACACAAATACACAGATAATAGGTTAAAGAAAAACAAAAACAAATATGCCGCGCACTTGGGAAAAACAAAATTTTGCAATTATTCGCGTGTAAAATGGAAAACGAACATTTTTTCGGCGAGTTTTCCCCTATTAGAACACGAATTTTCCGTTCCGTTTTCCGCGGCAACGGAGCCGTGACGTAAAGTGTTGTTAAAAAAAATTTATTTTTCGAATGACTGGCTAGCACCCGTATTTATAGGTTTCGTAAAAAGCCGAAAACTGCCGAATGGGCTACGCTCTCTTTTTCGCCGGTCTTTCGCTCTTAAGTTTACGCTCTCCGCTTGTAACGCATGGGAAATCGCAGCGAGGCAGAGAGAACTTTGCTCTGGCAGTAAGCCGAAGCCGCTGCCGAAGCTTGTTCGTGCCTAGCAAGAGAGAGAAAGAGAGAGAGAGAGAGAGCGCGCGACACAGTGGAGCTTCTCTCTCTCACTGTGTGGCGGCGACACAAACACAAAACATGTGGTGTTTGTGTGTGGAACGCGTTTGCTGCATTGGCGGTGGATGCTGCCCACACACTCACACACACACACACGCACACATTCACAAATACCGGCACTCACAAAAGCCGCTTTTGTTGTTGTTTCTGTTGCCCCTAGTAAATTGCGCAAATCGCATGCGTTTTTGTTGTTATT
Source organism: Drosophila baimaii (assembly GCA_018874675.1). NCBI lineage: Eukaryota > Metazoa > Arthropoda > Insecta > Diptera > Drosophilidae > Drosophila > Drosophila baimaii. The sequence continues at coordinate 37,904 of JAEIIU010056885.1, read as the reverse complement.
GCGGCCGCCCGATGCGATCGAAATCAGGAAAAATCCGCCATAAAAGCGTTTGCATTGTTTTTGGTCAACTGCATTGCAGCCAACAGGCAGCAGCAACAACAACCACGAAATGCGGCAACAAAAACAACAACAAGAAACACTGTAATAAACGCAGAGGCGGCTATTAAAAGACACAAATGCAAGCGCATAAAACGCATGAGAGAAGGCGAGGTCGCAAAAACAAAATAAATAAACACACACATGTATACATGCATACATATGTATACAAATGTGAGGGCGCTTGCATGCGGGGGCGTGGCAAGCGAGGCGAGGTCGCGATCGTTGGAACTTCCAATGGCTCCCCGCGTTCCACTTTTTCCACTTCTTCTTCTTCTTCTTCATCGCTGACATCAAATCCACACGAATGCGTTTTGTATGCGTAACATATGCGTACACTGAGAGAAATTAGAGAGAAATATCAAAACCCATACATATTTTCACGTATCTCTTTACACTTGAGTTTCCAGTCAACTTTGCTCAATCTCTCTCTTTATTTCTTTCCAGAAAAACTCGACTGAAGCTCCGTAACAAAATGATTTTCATAAAAGTCTGGTGGATTCTATTGATCTTCAGCAGTCCTGGCCTAGCCTGGGAGGCCGCGGACCTGGAACAGCCAGTGGAGGGCAGCAATGACCCTCTCCTAGGCTACGGCGGAGCGGTGGAGACGGCTCTTCCCGAACCGCAGGAGCTATGGCCACCCATAGGAGACATGAATGGACTTGACAGCAAACTTGAAGAAGGGCTTGGCAGCAACCTCGATGAGCTGGACAGCAACCTTGGACCACAGTCGCGAGATCCGCGCACCATTGACAACATGCTGTACAAAGCCAATAATTCGCCCCTGAAGGTAGGCAATGATAAGGAGGGGGTTCGTGATTGGCAGAAGGAGGCAGACTCCTGGTACAGTGATTTTAGCAAAAACTCGGGTAACCTGAAGCCCTCCGACAGTGCCAAGCCAGTGCGATCCACTGCCTACGAGGGATCCGACTATGTCATCAACAGTGGCATTGGCCGCAACGAGATGGGCGACAAGGAGAAGCCAAAGTACAAGGGGTGGAGCAACGAAGCCATTCTCTCGAGAAACGATTACACCGACAAACCCCCCCAGGCCGATGATGTCATAATCCCCAATTTGGACATGAAGCTGAAGCAAATGCAGATGATCCTGAGCGAGCAAGAGAACCTCGAGTCCAAGCGTCGAGCGGAGAAGAACAAGGAGGTGCCGGAAAAGGACAAGGGAATGACTGACAACCTATCCGATTTTTCTGATGGCGCCTACGATCGTACCCTCAACCACTTTGCCCAAGAGCTGACCCAGAAGGCCAAGCTCGAAGAGCTCAAGTCCGCACAGGTTTCGCCATCCGGCCACTTTGACCTGGACAAGTCCAAGCAGAATAAGCGCAGCTACTCGACTGGCTTCGACCCCATGGACGAAATAAAGCTTAAGACCAGCATTCGGTTAATGCGCAAGGGCTTAGGTCCTTTGCTGCCCAGTAGCTCCTTGGACATTGCTCGGAACAACATGCAAAGCACGGACCTGGAGGATCGACAGCGTCTACAATTTAATAACAATCTGGATAGCTATGCTGGGACTTTGAAGAATTCGGATCCGATAGACTTTGACTTCCAGTCCAATGACCTCGCCTATAGTCCGGACCAGCTGATGGAACCACTTAAGAGCTTCGACAAACGAATGCCCCCATATGATCCATTTCATCCACTTTACCAGCAGGATCTGGTCAATGTGCTGGACTACGAGGGAAGCAATAATATGCCTACCGATCAGTACAGGTTCAAAAGGGAGCATGCCCCGGAAGCATCCTCACTCGTTGCTCAGAAGAAATCTAATCTGGAGTCATCATCCCTCCAAGCAATGGGCGAGGTGGCACTGAAGCCATCAGACCAGCAAATAATTAAAACTGGACTACCTAGCTCTGCCCTCGAAGAAGGCAAGGATCTGAAGGTCTTAGAGCAAGAGTTGGGACTTATTGGCGGGCTATCGGACATCAAGAAGGCGACTGCTTTGGACTCAACCAAGGGAACCGAATCTAAGGAGGCAAAATTGAAGGAAGATTCGTTGACCGCGTATCGCAAAGGCGATTCACCCTCTGAAAGTGAAGTAGTACCAGCCGCCAGTTTGGTCTCAAAGTCGGAAGGAAAAGAAAAGTTGGAGATGGAGGCTAAGGTAGAGGCGGCAGCCCCAGCATCGGCTTCAATGCCGATTTCCGATGAGCTGGTCAAGCTAATGGCTGAAATGTCACAGAGCAATTACCGCGAAAAGCGCCAACATCCTCGGAACACAAGGAGAGCTAAGAGATCTCTTCAGAGAAATGACAACTTTATGGGATATGAAGGTATGTCGCATTATAATAAACGGCGAGCCAGTCGGGATAGCAATACTTTGGCAAATGTCTACGACCCCACCAAGGATGAGGTGCCGATGTTAAGTCAGCGACCTAAGACTGTGTCTTCCATGGCACAACAGCAGCCACAACAGCAGCCACAACAACAGCCACAACAAGAAGTTCAACAACAACCACAACAATCTCAACAACCTCAACAACAGCCGGAACAACAGACGGTTCCAATCTCAACTTTCAAGGCCAGCTTTAATCTAAGCAACTTTATTCATGATATACAAAGGATGCATCACATTCACCAGTCGCAATCCGTGAAGGAGCAGAAACCAGCGCAACCTGTGGAGCAACCATTGCAGCAGCCCGTAAAAGTAGAGGTGACACAAGGACCCACCAAACCGACGTCGTCGCCATTAAAGTCCTTCGGAGTTCGCAAGTTTTTGAAGCCCTTCTTCATCAACAAGCAGGCCAAGACGACCACTATAAATCCAGACTGCGTGCCCATTACTACTCCATCTCCCAAGACAACGACGACGACATCCCCTGGTCCAAGTGCCAACACCACCACGGGTTCCCCCGTCGTTACGAAGAACGACGACGTTTGCAACAGCCCGGATGCCTTAAAAATGAAAGTTTCTATCAATGCCCAAGTGTGTGGTGACTCTAAGACAAAACAGTTCTTCAGCAATGGCTCCATCAATCTCCAGTCCTCTTCTTATGAGCAACCGAAAGCCATCCACGACTCGCAGGACATCCAAATTCAAGAGAATGAAGTTGGTTTGTATGCAGACGAACGAGACTCACGGAAGGTAACCAGTGATGCGAACAAAAATGCTGTCATTGGCATTAAGACCGATAAGAAGTACAGAGGGATCAAGGAAACGCTGAAGAGACCGATCCTAAAGTTGACAGGAAGAAAGCATGCCCACGCCAAGAACCACTCACCGAAAGTATACACAAAAATTGCAGTTCTCCATAAGTATATTTGTATTCATTACACCCGTACCTTCAATATAACCAAATCCTTTCTCTCCGTTTGTCAGGACCCCGCCCAAGACTCGTTCGGACAGTTACGACAAGCTGGTATCGGGCAAACTGTCCCAGGACATTATAGTGGGCGTCTTCGAGGCAATTAGCAACAACCCAGAGCTGGCCGTGTTAGTGCCCATTCTGGAGCGAAATTTCAAAAATTCGGCAGTGATGCCCATGACCAAATACAATTACCAAATCTATAACGTCAAGACTGATGCTGACTATCAGCATCCCCAAGCCTGTATACCCATACGCCCGGATCTCCAGGAGTTCTATGATCTGATTTTGAAGACGTCGGAGCAGGAGAAGAAAATTCGCCAGAAGAGTCTCGAAGAGGTCCTGAAGAAACGCATAGCCAGTAAGCTGTCACGCCGCTTCCTCGAGTTCCAGCGGAAGGCGGGGCACTCGAACGATTGGGAGGAGGATTAGGCCAGGAAAAGGATCTCATCGAGTCTTTTTCTTTTGTTTAGTTCATTTGCATTTTGTTGGAGTTTTTGTAATAAAAAAATTATTAATGTTAAAAGTTGTTGTTGTGTAAAGTTTGTTTTAGCCCAATTATCGATCGTTTCTTGCAGTGCACTGCTGCCGTTAGCCAAAAAGCTCAGCGAAGCGTGAGGGAGAAAGAGGGCAGAGAGGAGGGCAGTGCGATCGTTTTGTTGTTCCAAGGAAGTGGAACGTAAGTATGTAAATGCGAGCAAATGCTCGATCCACACACACACTCGCACACAATCTAAATACTTGAACGCGGGAGAGCCCTTCGTTGGACCCGTCAAAGTTGCGCCAAAGTTTCGTTACGTTGCTTTTGTTGCCTTTTCCTTTTCGGTTGTTTTATTCGTTGTTTTTATTTTTTCTTTTTATTGTTGCCGCCTTTGTTGTTGCCTTTGTTTTGTGCTTTTTTTTTCTTTCTTGTTTTTGGTTTCTTTTTGTTCTCAATGTTTTTGTTGCGGTGTTCTCTTACATTCTGAATGGCCTCGACCGATCGAGCAAGTGAGGAGGAAGAGTGGGAGGAGTAAAGGCAGGCGGCCGGGGAGGAGGAGGAGGATATGGCAGCGATTTGNACAATGAAGAGGGAGCGCGGGAGCCAGAAGAGATCGACCAGCTGTTGCCTTTGTTTTTGTTTTCATTCTCCTTCTTTTGCCGCCTCTGAAAACCGGCTCTTCTCAATCTCTTAGTCCCGCTATAGAAAATGAGAGGGAGAGAAGAGGTGCTTACAGAAGGAATGTTGCTAGTGCTTCTTCTTCTTCGTCTTGTTGTTGCGCATTTACTTTTCCTTCTTCCTATGTGTATGTATGTGTGCTATTTGACCAAGTTGACAAATTGGCTTTGGCATTCCAACAAC
>JAEIIU010056885.1:21771-31801 GCA_018874675.1 Drosophila baimaii | reverse complement strand
TATGTAAAATATGAATTTAGACCGATCTTTCCTATGGCAGCTATATGATATATTGATCCGATTTTAATGAAATTTCTAGGAGGTGGGTATAATTATATTATAAAAGCACAAATAAAGTTTCATTTGAATATCTTGAAAAATAGCGAAAATATGCCCATTTTTTTCTTGTCGTTTCTATGGCAGCTATATGATATAGTCGTCCGATCCGGCCCTTTCCAAAATATATTGCAGTGAAAGTATATAGAAGACTATATGCAAAATGTCATTTAAAAAGCTTTAAAAATAAGAGACTAGAAACGGACAGACGGACATGGCTAGATCGACTCGACTGTTGATGCTGATCAAGAATATATATACTTTATAGGGTCGGAAATGACTCCTTCACTGCGTTTGCAAAATTCTGACTAAAATTATAATACCCTGCAGGAGTATAAATATTAAATAATAATTATAAATATTAAATTATTATTATAAATATTAATAATAATTATTAATATTAAATTAAAAACGAACAGCATAAAATATCGTGTAATCATAAGCTTAAGATGTGAATGTTTTATTTTTGTAAGCCTAAGTGAACAGCATTTCTGTTCGACGATGTGTATGTTTTGTTTTTGTAACCCCGAGTCTCCTTAACTTAAATATGTGATGAATTAGAGTATTGTATTGTTGAAATATACACAAATAATGAATTTAAAGTATAAGAATTTATAACCGACGGTTTGTAGGATTTGTTTTTGTAATCCTAAGACTTCTTTAGTTGGAAATTTGTTGATAATAAAATAATAGTACAACAATGGAGTTTCTTTTAAAATCCATATATGGTTTTCCCTCCGTGTAGCTCCCTTTTCCTCCCATTCCGCCTCACAATTCTCCAGCAAACTCCATTCTTTGGACTCCTCTGGCGGCCACATAATGTGCATATTTCTGGGTTGCCTCAGCCTGTGCGTTTGCTGGTTTTTAAGGCCAAATGATTAATTATTAAAAACAACAACGACGACGACGACGCCACTGAGAACAACAATTCGCGATGCCACCAGAGCTACTCTGGTGAGGCAGCGGCGGCGGCGGCAGAGGATTGTTTTTAGCTGCGGCCACAAAGAAATTTTAATGGCCCTGAAACGGTCACAATTTTGGATGGAAAATAATTCCCAACACCCTCTACACCCCCCTCCACCCCCACCAGTTTTAGACAGATGAGAGACATTGTTGTCTGTGGCTGTGGTTTTGAAATTTTGAGATTCCAAGGAAACATGAAGAATAGTATGGGTTTGAAGAAGATTAGTCAACAAAATCCACTTCTACACACTTCTTAAGTCTTTGTTTAATATGAATAATATTTATTAAATAACTTAGAATTATGACAAATGCTGATTTTAGTTTTTTTTCTGTGTATTGCATTTATATAAATAGTTTTTAGTTATATTTTGTAAGAAATCCTATATAGAATCAGCTTTTAAAATCCCCACAGTGTTTTCCTTTTATTTTGCTTAAATAAGCACTGCTTATTCCTTAAAAAGTCATAATAATTTTTCAAATACTTGAATGGAAAATGAATTTTTCGGTTGATTAAACAACAGTCTTGTCAAATTATACATGGGGAGAGCTGCTGCTCTTATGCCCATAGGATTTTAATGACTTTAAATCAAATCTGTGTGCAGCACAGGCAGCTCTCTCTATCTCTCCCTCTGCCTGGGCAAAGTTCACATCTGCACTTGAGTGGCTTTTCCACCGACATAATTGGGCAGTTCTCCGCCGATGACAAGAGCCACCCAGCCACCCACGTGGGGCGGCAGAAAGCCCGCATGGAGCTGCCAGACGCAGTGGGACCAGACCCAGACCACCATCTCCATCTCCATCTCCTCCAGCTTCTCCTTAAGAAACAAAAATTGTAAACAAACTGTCAAATCGTAGAAGCGAAACGAGAAATGTTTGGAGAGCAGCACAATGGCGGAGGATATATATATTGTATATATATATATTTGGGGGGAAATCTCTGGATAAATCCAAAAATCCGACTGCAGTTGTCATCCAAAATGATGTGTGCAACATGGACACATGTACAAACAAGACACAGCTTTGGGTATGGGATGCATTCTGGGAACTACATATGGGTGTATCTTTTAGATATATTTTTCATCTTTGTAAATTATTAATAGTGCGAAAATGCAGAGTTATCTTTATGATACCATAATAAACTCTTATAATATATTTCTTAAGTAAATAATAATATAAAAATAATATTTTAGAAAACAATCTTTATCTTTATTAGATCTTTAAAAGTTCAGCCTGTTTTAAATGAAGAAATACCTTATTAACTAATTAATTTTCAATGTAATAAATAAGTATAGGTACTTATTTCCAAAATTTACTTACTTAATGCCAATTGAGGGAATGAGAAAGACACTCAAAACTCCCAAAAAAAGAAAACAGAAAATATGGACAAGAAAACTCACCTGAAAAGAAACAAGAAGAAAATGAAGGTAAGAAAATTGACATTAATTGAATTTCCTTGGTGGAAGATAAACAACAAAATGGCTTAAAATAATTAAAAACTTGCTGTTGCTGTCTTTTTTTTTTGGTTTTTTTTTTGAAAATTGTTCTGAGGCTCCCCGAGGCCATTGACTACCATTTTCAGCAGCTTGCAAGTGTGTATTTTTACGACTTTTCCGCCCCAGAAGTGCGAGAAAAGTGAAAAAAAACCAGGACAACTGGAGTCCTGTAATTAAATAATGCCCTGGCCGCTGGCCCCCCCCAAAAATTCGATGACAGGGAAAACGGAAAAACGGGAAAACACAAAACACAAACAAAAACAAGAGCAAAAAGTATCTTAACAGCATTTCAAGTTGAAAGAGAAGCCGAACAAGGAGCTAAGGTCCAGTCCAGGTTCGTCTGGGGATTCCAGAGGATTTGCAGGGTCAGGGGTCGCACACACAAACACATCCAGGCACCGAACTATTGCTCCCCCAGGATAAATTAATAAATTTCGCAGCGAAACTTGGACACACACACACACACAGCAACGAGGAAACGAAATGAAATACACACCAAGTTATGGTATACCATATACTATATATATATGCCCACATATCTGAGCAAATAAACAAATATCAGACAGACAAGATGGCCAAATGGCAAATGCTAACTGCAAACAGTTTGCAACATTTGCTGGCCATTCAACGGTGACATGGAAAATGCCCATGACGATGACGATGCCGAGTTGCCAATGGAGTTGAAGTTGAAGTTGAAGCCAAAGTTGTATGACATCTGGACAAATGCAACATTGTAAGGTAATGTCTCTCTGTGTGTGTGTGTGTGTCCGCCGTATATGGCAAATGCATTTTACGGATTGCAAATGACAAAAAAAAAAAAAATAAAAAAAATAAAAGCGGCAACTTTCTCTCTCTTCGTTTGGCAGAATTCGCAGATGTCAGGGTTGGATGGAGTTGGAGATGGAGATTGAGCAGTTGATGGATGTATTTATCTATACAAGTATTTACACAAATTATTCCATCACAGATTTCCATTATATTATTTGGTTTTTGAAATAAAAATAATGGGAAGTTTTTTAGTGAGGATTTATTGTTAGATTTTGTGAAGAATTTCTGGTTAATTCGGTAATAAATTGTGTTGGGTATTAAAAAATAAATATTAAAAAGTTTTAGATAACTTTATTAGGATTTTATTAATACTAAATACATAACTCTGGCTGGGCTATATAACTATTTTAAGTGTTAGCCACTACTTTCCTCATCAGTATCCATGCTTAACTGGCTTCAATATTCAGTGTTATTATTGGAACTCAAAAAGTATCAAGGGTTTCAATAGTTTTTGTGTGTAAAAATCGATTTTAAGTCGATAAACAGCAATGTTATTGTGCAAAAATTGAGTTTACATTGATTGAGGTTGTTGTTTTTACTTTTAAGAGGTTACCAGCAAAGTTGTATCTAGAACTGGTTGGGAATTTTTAGCATAAAAAACTAAATAAATGGTGCTAAGACTTTTTGCTTTTATAAATTTATGAATATTTATTGGTATTACTTTCTTATGTATTATATTTTATTAATTTATTATTATTTTTTGCAGAAATACATAAAAATTGGCATTGATAAATATGATAAATTAAAATATACTACAATTAGCTTCGTAATTAGTTTTAATTTAAATACCAAGCCCTGCTGTAAATATTTCTAACCTTAAAGAAATAATAAAAGACATATGAACATCCTTTTAGTAACTTAAAAGGGATAATTTAATAGAGAATAGTGCCCGTATCATTATAATTTACTAACTTGCTAAACTTTAGCCTATATTTCTGAGGGTTAATCAGCAAACATCTAAGATATAACCTAACCCTTATGTGCTGCTTTCATCCCTGGCACTTCATTTAATGCCCCAACCATTTCTAATAAACATGCGTGGCAAACACTTTAAAGTAATGCCACCCTATACTCTTCCCCACAACCCCTTGAAAATGGTCCAGCACATACCCCACACACAGCTCCTTGAAGTCGAACCAAACACCCTTTCTCTGCCCCCACACCCCATTTTCCTCTCCCTTTTCGCCCTCGCAATATAAAACGAAAGCAATAAAATTATGGGCAATTCCATTTTTGGCTTTTCACACCAAAAAATAAGAGAAAGAAAAGCAGCAGAAAAGAGAAGAAAACTTTTATTGGTGGAGAAAAAAAAAGGGAAAAGTGAGCAAAAGTTTTTCCTCTTTTCTTTGCTGCTGCTGCTGCTGCTTTTTTTATGCCAAATATGGCAAATTAGCAGGCTGCGTTGCCACCACTCTTTTCCCTCTTCTGCGCCATTTAATCAACAGAAAACACTTTTTATTGTGGAAAATTATGACATCGTTGTTTGCCTTAATGTTGGCTATTTTCCGCTGGTTGTTGTTAATGTCAAAAGTGTTATTGTTATGCAGACAATTATAGCCATGCGATAAAAACGCTTAGGAATTGGCCTGCGATGAGAAGAAGAGTTTTCTTGTCGTAATGAGGCTTTTGCAAATGAGAAAATATGTTTATTAGGGTTTTAGTCAGTCAGTCAGGATACACAGAGAGTAGTCGGGAGGAGGGAAATATCCAGGAAAATGAGGGGGAAAAGGGGAGAAAACTTCAAGCAGCAGCTGCGATCATTCGGGCCATCAAAGTGTTTATTTATTGTGGCACCAAAAACAGCTGCAAACTTGAGTAAACACAGAGAGAAAGTGAGATCACCAGGGACAAATCAATTTCGACTTTGATGATCCCGCTGCCCCCCCGCCCCAGGCCCTGATCCCTTTTTGTATAGAAAGCCATAAAAATCAAAGACAATTTGCATGCAAAATGGGTAAGTAAAGAAAGCTAACACCAAGGCAATAAGTTGCAGGGGTCTTAAGTCAAATAAGGATGTATACACAACCTTTTTAAAAAGAAACTTGTCATAAAAATACAATTCTAGACAAACTAAAATAGCTTAATTTTTATTTGTTTTACTATAATTAATATAATTTTCCCTCAACACACTTCAATAAAAATGTATCAGGCCAGAAATCATTAATTTAAATTAGAATTCACTTTGCAAATCGAATTAAAATGGAATTCTCTATAAAGTTTTAATGTTTTATTTATTTTTTAATGCCAAACCAAATGGGAAAACTAACTTAATTAACCTTAACTTAGACTTAACTGGAATTTGATGGAATACTTAAATTGGTAAACATTATTTTTATGTGCAATTTAATGGTTTAATTTCCCCCCAAACTTCAATCTATGCCAATTTGCTCCACATTCTGGACAGGAATCGATCGTTTTTGGTGAAAATCGTTTGGAAAATTGCATTCCAGTTTTGATGGGACCAACAACCAGGCACTCTGCCCATTCATCTTGTTCAATTATCGATGCTAGAACCGGCAACTGAATCGATCGATCGTTGCTCTCTCATGGAGCCTGACAACCGAGCACTTCCTGCCATTTCGCATACAAAATGACACAAACTGGTGGCCTGAACATACTCCGATACCCTTCCAGGGGGTATGGTATATTCTCTGGAACTATTATGGAAATGCCTGTATTTTCTATGTTCTTTAAATAATTGTTTTTCTTGGAAATTTCCTAAGGGTTATTCATTGCAAAAGCATTATTTTCACTGTGAGTAATATTACAGATAAATAAATATATTTAGCATCCGAAAAGTGTTTTCTTAGCGATGAGGGAAGTTTGTTTTATATATTTAAATTGTTTTTTTATATATTTAACTTGTATTTTATATATCTAAAATGTATTTTATATATTTTAGGCCTAATTTGTGAATAAATATTTGAAATATAAGCTCGCAATCTCTGTGATTTGAAGTCAAGTTACCATTTTAAGCAAATATAATAAAAGATTTTGTTTTAATAATTTAATAAGTATAGTAAGCGCATTTCCTGATTCGATTTGTATACATTTTTTAGTTTGTTGCAACTTCATCTTTGTTTTTATGACCGCCACAAAAATAAGCAACCGGGAAATTGTGCAAAAAGTCACTAAAATACGACGTGGAGTGGGCCGGGGACTGCCGCATCATTGTCGATCTTCTTGAGTATGAGTATGACGACGCTCCCGACGCATCGTCTCCGTCTGACCCATATTTATTTTTGGCACTTTGGTATTTTGCAGTTGATGGGCTCCTGGTCGCCACAAATGCCCGACATGGCTGCCACCAAAATATGTATTTTGAAAAACAGGACAGACCCACAACGAAAAAAATGGTGTAAAATATTATTTCTATAAGAAACACCTTGTTCCTTTTATGTTAAATTTGTTACTTTATATTTCTAATTATTTTATAAGTTATGTCTAATATATTAAGTTTCCTAGAGTTCCTTTTTAAGGAGAAAACACAGTCCTAAGTTCACCGAACAGAGATCATTGCCTGGAACTTACCGAAACGGAAAGAACTTTTCCAGTATCTGGCGGCCCAGGCTGGTCGTTGTCATGATTTCCCTGCTCCCAATGCGGTGGCGATGGCGCTGGTGCCTGTGGTGGTTCCTCCTTCTTTGTGCGGCAGGAAATGTGTTGCAACAAAGACAGCAGCGGCAGTGGCAGTGGCAGCGGTAGCGGTGGCATTAAACAACAACTGCGCACTGGGCAATTGAAATACGCTTTAATTAAACTAATCAGAAGACATATACACCATATATAGACGGCGATATACTGAGCAGACGCCCACACACAGAGGGAGTCCGGATTGGGGTTCGGGTCCGGTCGCTTGAAGATCGTATGTGTACACAAACAGACGGAATATACAAGCGTATATATATCTTTATTTTCATTGGGGCTTCTCACTCGCCACTAAATCCACTAAAATATTGTAAAAATTGAACATAAACAAAAAAATATGCAACTACGATATAAACACTTTGGCGATGCGCGACGCGGGTTAGCTGGCGATATTTGTCACGACACTCCTTTTGGCCTGATTCATCGGTGATATATATGTACATACGAGTAGTATGTTTATATGCCTTTATAAACCACAGTACATCTCTGTGTAGTTTAAAATTAAGAAAAACTGTGACTAAGTCCATTATTATCGTGAATGGGAATTACAAGTAGAAACTAGGAAGGGAATTGTCAATTCGTTTAAGACAAATGGGCGCAAAAAAATTACAAAACAGAAGTCATACATCAAAAGATTATACATTAAAATATATTATATATATAGATGTTCCAAAAAGGGTAGGTATTTTATATAGAATAAATCATAATATTTAGATATAATGTATTTGATGTAAGTCTGCCTAGAACAAGAGGTTATAGTTAATGCCCAGAAAAAGGTTATTGATATTAGCGAATCGAGAAAACGTGTGATAAGAAGCTGTGAAGGTTAAAGAATACAAATAACCCGATAACCAGAGGTTCTGTTAAATATTTACTTTAATACTTTGTATTTACAGAATCTCAAGGGGGTAAATATAGACAGAACTCATATATATTGGTGTGTAATATCTGTGATATGGTATGGTACGCTTTTCAGAGAGATTATAAAGATATCACTCTGTGATAATGGAACCAAAAAACTTTAAAAAACTGAGAAGATCTCCTTGATATCGAGATTAATTCCTTTAGATGTATCCCTTAAGTAAGTCATTTGTCAGTAGCAAGTAAAGATTGCCATAAAATTCCCTTAGATGTCGCATAAGACCTTTAATTTGTATATCATATATCTGCATTCCGATCCGATCTTTCACTGTCTGGCCTGATCCCTCGCTTTCGGGGAGGCCAAAGATGCCAATGACCCCGAAGATACAAAGATTCAAAGCGGCAAGCGGCAATTACATAAATTGCAATTTCATTTGTTGCTCATTTGTTTCTCGTTTTTTTTCTTGTTTTGGTTTGCGTTTCTTCTACGCTTCGTTGTGTTAAAAAAAATAAAAGTGTTTTCTTCTGTTTTTTTTTTATTGTTATTATCGTCATCAGTTTACTGTTAACCGTTAGCCGGGCGGGTTACAGCACACGGTCGCCAGTCGCAATCGCGAATCACAAGAGCGTAAAGCCATTCCACACAGGCAGAAACATGTTTGACTTTTTAAGAATATTCCAATTTAATTAAATAATAATATTTATGGAAGTAATACTTAAAAAGCCTAGTTATTTTTTGACAAAATTGCTATGATTTCAAGTTAATTAAACCAAGTAATCAATATTTTCTTAAGAAAACGTAACGTGATGGTGAACTTGTGTTCAGTTTCAAGTCTAAGTAATTAAATAATTAAAGTTCGCCAGCTCAGGGCTTAATTATCTTCCTTTTTCTTCATTTATGTGTCTTTGCTTAGCTAGTTTAATATATATTTTTCTTTCAGTGTAACGACAGCATCGCAAAAAGAATCAGCGGCATGTTTTTTCTTTCTTTCTTTCTTATTGGGCTTTTGGCGAATTTCGAGGGAATCGTGAATCACTTGGGATTTGGCCTGCGAACGGGGGTCAGGTTGGAGCAGGGAGGGGCAATGGTCACACCTTGGTGGATCGCGATCGAGAGGGGCTTGTATGTTACTTCGAGTGGCAGTGGCACTTGGTTGGGGCTGCCCCCACAGAAACGGCGAGGCGACGCGACGACGACGACGACGACGACGACGACGAAGACCGAGAAGAAGCGGCGGAGGCGCGCGTTCGCAACGAAAGTTTGCTTGTGACTGACGAGCGGCGCCGACGGCGGCGTCTGTGGCAGTGGAGCCTCTGCTGCCGCCGCACAGTGGTGTCAGATCACCGGCCGTTGCGGCGGGGTGATATAAATAGCCCAGGCCCAGTGGAAAATACACTTTAAAGATGAAAGGAACTTGGCAATGGAAGGAGAACCACCTCTGATATTGAGCAAGTGGGACTGCTATCAGAACATAGCTCCAAGCTATAGGCAAGGATTTTCTGCTATATAAAATATATATAATAGATAATGCCATTCGCCCCACTGTGCACTTCCAGGCTGTTGGCGCTCACTTCCAGAGAGCAAGAAAAGCAGAGCAAGTGAGAGAGGAGCAAGTGATGCGAGGAGAGTGTATCTAGCCGTATGCGTATGCGTACGAAGGACAAGGAAGGCTCTGCATCACTCCCTCTCACTCTGTGGTCTCAGATTACTTTCTCTCCCACTCCCACTCTCTCTCTCTGTCTGTCTGTTTGTCTCTCCTGGCTATCTTGTCGATCTCCTCACTCCTGCGCAGGTTCAATCAACTCCAATTAGGAGACGGCAATTAAATCGATAAGCGGCGCCCCAACAACAACAACGCATGCAAATTAATTAGACAGCTTTGCTGTCGCCGCCGCTGCCGCCGCTGCTGCTTCTGTCTAATGGAAATCCAATTGAGCTGGAACTATTTCAGAGCTTTCAGCCAGCTTGACCGGCTTTTCTAGCTCGCCTTTGAGCGATTTTCTCTGGACTCTGCGGCATTTGGTTTTTGCTTCTTTCTTAGTATTTCGCTGCGTCGTCTGGTTTTTCCCGCTTTTCCTCTGTCCATTGGCCTTTTCCAGTTTTTGCAGTAAATGCGGAAGTGTGTGAAAGAGAAAGCGCC